>WAAG01079994.1:5522-17722 GCA_013390105.1 Tichodroma muraria
TTGTAAAAAGAGTCTGCAATTACCATTTGAATCAACAACAGGAAAGCAAAATATTACAGATTCCTTGTTTGCAATCTGGTTGTTCAGTTCAAATTTCAGAAAATAGCTAACTTAATTAATAAATTTATTTGATTTGTTATGAAACAAACTACAATAAGCTTAACAGATATGATTATAATGAAAGGTTAAAAGGAATAATCCAAAACACTGCATTATTGCAGAACACTACTTTTATGTATTTAAACCATTCAGGACTATTAATTTTCTATAATTAAATTACAAGTCTCAATGTAAAATGTTAATCTCTGAGAAACTGAGTTTTCAAGAAAAATGCTTCAACTTGACATTTAGCTGGAGAATGAAAACATAGAGAACTGCTTAAAAATATTGTTCTGCCTAACTAGCCATTTTCTTTTCATCTTCAAACAGGACAATAACAAGAGCAACTGAAATTTAAAAAACACACTGTGAAGTCAGCCAAGGTAACAGTGGTAATCCATGAAAACGATCTAAATACACTTAGCGGCTTTTTTCATCTTTCCAGGAAGAATCTGAATGTTTCAAAATACTCACCAAACAGGTGGGAAAAAGCCTGAATGAAACACCTTCCACACCTGCAACCTCCCATTACACAAACCAAACCAAGCAGACAAAGAAGACTCCCCCAGAGCTCTGTTTCAGGGAAGTGATTCAGGTCCCTGTTTGCAGAGGAACCGTGCTGAGGTGCAGCGGTGCCAGAAACAGTGCCCGGTGTGGCTGCTTGGAGCTGCTCATCTTCACACAGCCCCAAACACACCTGAGTTCAAGAGAACCAGAGTAACAAAGAGCTGCTGCTCCTTGGACTGATGCAGGTTACTGAGCAGACCCACAACCTGCTCAGCCAGAGGATGGGACAGGCCATTCACTGCCAGCAGTGGATTTGGAGATGAGAAGTCAAAGACTGACAAGGAGAAATTCTTTCTTACACAATGCTGTTATCTGTGACCTTACATTATTTTAAATCTGTTAAAACTGTAACTTAAAAGTTGCAACAATCTTCTTCTGGAGATGAGGGGTGGGGAATGTCAGAAAGGAAGACTAGGGAGGGGAAAAAATAGGGAGTCCACTGATTTATGAGACCACAGACAGGCATTATAAGAAAACGACTACTTAACCTGCATTACACAGACACTGGCCATCAATCACTTGGGCTACTTAGCCCTGTTAAGTCAAAAGCATGCAGTGTAATAATATGGTAGACAGACACCAGATGGATTGATCAAGCAATACTCTTTAAGAAATAGAAACTTCCATTTTGTAAGAGAACGGTAAAATTTTAAAAAGAGCCCATGAGCAAAAAAAGTGGTTTGAAAGTCAACAGTATTGTTTGCTTGCAGAAAATTGCAGAAATAATGCAACCATTCCTAAGAAATCAAGGCAAATTTCCTTCTCGAAAGAGAGAAATAACTGTTCCAGTTCTATCCTAGAACTCCATGTTTCTTATGACTTCATATCCTAATATCACATTGGTCAGAACTGCTACCAAAACCTCTTACTCCTTGAGCTCAACACAACATGGATCTCCACTCGTTTATTCTGATTTTCAATGCTCAGATGGTTGCCTCTGCAGATTGTGCTGACCCCCCAGTTCAGAGGGGACTCATACTGGAATGGATGTGAGGACTGGATGCATAGCTGAAAACAGAAATGGAAAGAGCTGGGCAAGCTGACTCAGGTTGTGAACACTGGGCAGAATAAAAGGAAATAAAGAGAGGCTGCAGGATGAAAATAGAGGTGGATAAGAGAAAAAAAAAAACAGAAACACAAAAGGAAGAGTAGGGAAGACACTGTAGAAGAAAAAAAAGTATCAATGGAAAAGTAGATAGGTTAAGGACCTCTCCCAATCAAAAGCAAACAAATGAAATCACCCCAGATAACCAAGTAGATCTCAGATGATTTGAAGCATCCCCCACAGGAGGTAGAGTTACACGCAAGAAAGAATACAAAGAAACAGTGGCAGTGTATCTGTAAGATCAAAAGAGGGGAGCTTTTTGTTTAAGACTACAGTATTCATAACACTGGCTACCCAGCTAAGACATGACAGCTCTTATCATCAGGCTCTTACACTTTAATATGAGAAAACTGATTTTAAATTGAGGCCTCAGGGATAAATGATATAAGCAATCTTATTCTGTGCATCTGCCTTGGTAAATGGTATGTTGGCTAAGTCTTGTTTAAATACAGAAATATAATTCTGCAACACAAAATGAAAATGATACCTCCAAGGCTAATCACTCCTAAATAGCCCTACCAGCCCCTCAAATGCATTTGGAATCCAACTTTATTTCCACCTTGGGAAAGTTTTATTATTTAGTTAATTATACCATTACAATAAATCTCCCAATAGCAACCACACAAACAAGCCTGAAACTGTTTTCCTATACTGATCTTTTTTTCCTCAATGTCAAAATCTCTATGCTAGCACAAGCACATAGAAAGAGATGGAAAGACTTTCAGGGAGACATGCATGTCTTCTGGTGCTGCCTAGCAATTTAGAAAGATCAAAACAATCCAAATCCTACCTTGGCAGAATAATCTGTCAAGTGCTATGTCTTGCTGTGAGGAGGATTTTTTTTTTTTAAAAAAAAAAATCATCTAAATTTCTAAATTCAATGCCATTATTTCCAATTACAGCTTCAGCACAAACTTAAGCATCTGTGTCATTTTGAGATTTACATCACATCAATACAGAAGACAGATCCTGAAAACAAGGAAGTTTAGAAAGAACTCCAAAAGTTGATACACAACTGTTTAGTGTCAATCCAGGAGCAGCACGAGCTCCTCACCGGGCTGCTGCAGCAGATACCTAACACGAACTGCAGTGCACATCAAAGAAGTCATGCTTTTGCAATTAGTTAATTAAAATAAATATGGTAATCCCCCTGCTGCACAGACCTGCCAGTTAATCAATTATTCAAAAACCATCAATTAAAACAAACATTCAGCTATTTGTATAATCAGCTATATGTTTACAATAGCAACACAAACAAAGCTGAGCACTGCTTGCAGATCCTTGCCAAGATGGATCAAAAAGCATGGTGCTACCTATGAACCTAGATGGTAGATGTTTTTCATAAGTACCTCAAATTATATCCAACACCTGCACAATTTATGCCCTGCACTTTCATCATAAGGAGCAGTTAACAAGATTCAACCAAGCTCATTTATGTATCAAAATAACCTATCCTAAAAGACATTAATTGTAAAGTCAAACATTTAAGTAATTAGAAATGTCAGAAAATGAGCACAACTTTAATTCGTTCTGCACATGGCAACTACATGATCACACGTTATTTTTCAGAAAGCCTTTAGCTCACTCATGTGCGCAAATCAAGACAATGCTGCCTTCAGAAACTCTTATTTGACAGCACACACCTGATCTTTTCAAGTCCTCTCAAACACTTCTCTGAAGATTTTCTAAGTTCTGGAGGAAAAGCCAGTACAAAACTAATAATTGTAAATGCTTCACACATTTTCAGAGCTTTGCACTGAGGTGGGAGAGCAGGATTAGAATCATCTCACGCACGCATCACATTGGTTTCCACTGCTTTGGTGGTCTTAGTGGCAAACCTAAGGCCAGACAGTTCAAGGTACAGATTTTGTCAATAGGAAATTTTAGGCCACCACACTTCAGTGGAGCAGACCTCGCTATCTTAAGCTGCACACCTGGAAGAGGAGAGGCACAACCTGTGGATTGCTTACATGTATGTTAAAAGACTCACATCCCATCAAATGGGAACTCTGTGACAGGTGCCTCGAAAGATGTCAGAAGCTATAACCAACAACTTCCTTGACAAGGACATTCCCCATTCTCTTCTTGAAATCTGTCTGTATTATTGCCTACAGACAATCTTAACAAAATTAAGATATGATCTTGAGAATTACAAGTTTCCCTGAATGCTACATCCTTCAGTCATCTCCACACTGTGCCAGTAAAGTGGAATCCTTTGCTAAAAATGGTGTTATTTGGTGATGTGACCTCTCACAGCGCAAGAGCTCCAGTGGGAGGAGTCTCATCAACACAGCAATATCAGCACTGGCCTTTTAAAAACAGAATGGCACCACTCTGGCCTCTCTAAGGACAGCCAGAGAGGTCAGAACTTCTAGACCAACCCCACAAAAGTTTGTCACTTCAGCTAATGAAAACCTGAGAGCACAGCCAGGCTTTCAGCTAGTGGACCAGCACAGTAAAGGATTGAATATTTCACCAGTGGACTTCACAGACAATTGCAACATTTCCATTCTTGCCCTTAATCAGACCTCATGTTCACTTCTTAGACACTTTAACCTGGTTGAATGCAAGAGAAAATAGCCTGAACAGAAAGCATCAGAAAGTAAGACATCAGTATCAACAGGAAGACATCTTAAAGGACTTGCTCAGTCTATGAAGAAGCAACTTTGCACAGCTAGACTAATAAAACTAATATTACGTACCAAGAACTTTAGCTATGGAAAGATGGACCTCAGCATGAGCAAGACAATCACCTACTCGTAGTACTCAAGATTAAGCTGCACATTTGATTATCCTTGTCCACAATTCTAAGGATTTTCCACACTACATACCCTAAGCACAGAGTTAGTGCCACTGCAAACTCCACACTGAATTAAGGCAGTCCTGGAAGACCCAGGAGGTCCCTTACTGCTTTTAGTAGGCAGAACAACCACAACAAGCAGTTCTTCAGAACTGACAAGTCTTTAGTACCAGACCATGAGACTGGACAAATTCCAACACCGGACTCATTCTCCAAGTTTTTCTCCAGACACACAGGAGTGCCCGTTCTTTGTCACTGAACTTGCAGCATTAAACACCAAGCCAAAAGAGCACACAAATGGGTAAAGCCAAACTGCCATTCTTCAGCTCTATCAATTTGCTTCTAACAAGCACCATTCGGGTCTGACAAGCACCATTTTTGATACACCCAGGTATCACTTCATCAATACAGGTCTCAACAAGTGCAATTTCTGTGGGCATCTTTCCATACTGTTTCTTCTCCTTTCTCACGCTAACTACAAGGAGGAAAATTCAGAAAACACAGCATCTGCTCAGGTTCTGGTACAAACTCAGAAGCCCAGTGGAACTGAGGAGCAGCCGGCACACATTCCTCGCTAAGACTATCAAACTTCAACCTCATCATCCAAAGACGCACGAGGGAAGACTAACAATACTCGAGGACTCTAGGAACTCACTGAGCGAGGAGCAACAAATTTGATTCGAATGGTGCAATCAGTCAAAAACCTCTTTTTGTTTTCCACCCTCTCAAGCCTCAAGGCTCACCTGTGCAATCTGTATTGGCTGAGATAGAGGGATCTGCGTCATCGGCGTCGCAGCAGAGGCCGAGATGGTGGCACCAGCAGCGCTGTGCTGCTGACTGGCTGAGTGCTGCACTGCAGCCGCCAGCAACTGGGCCTGCGCCTGTTGGAGCAATAACTGTTGCTGGGCTGGCGTCAACGTGAGCTATAAACAATTAGAAAACACAGCCATTAATAACGGGAAGAGCCACTTCAGCTACAAAGTCATTAGATAGCTCAGTACTAGTTATGTTAACCAGGCAGTCCTAGGGCTATTCCACTAACTGGCCAAGGGCTCTGGCCTTAAGGAAGGACAGCTGGCTACTCAACACAGTGTGGGAACCAACCTACCACAGGCCTGACACAAACCAAACTGCACCACCACCAGCATTTGCACTTACTGGAACCTACAGAACCTAGCTCTGCTCCTAAGTTGTCCTCACAACTCTACCAGGAGTTTCAGGGAAAAAGCAATTAAGTAGCAAGCAAAAGAAAAGAATCAGCATCGCCAGGATTTGAAAGGAAATTTACACCCAGCAGAACAGCAAGCGATTAGCCAGATGAATGTGAAGCAGGAATGCTGGCTATGGCTACTGAACAAACTGATAACGCCCCAGCTGCTTCACATTAGCATGAATCCCTGCCATATTCCATCATTTCCATTATGCCCTAAGATATAAGTAAAGAACATGAGCTCCATTTGTTTCTCTCCAAGTCTCCCCATCTGCCTTTTTTTTTTTTTNNNGAATAGAGTTGGCAACTTTACATCCCTTCCCTTTCCCAAACACGCATTATCTCTGTGGAACAGGTGGCAGCAGACTCTCCTTTACATGTAAATGAATCTTGATGCCCATATTTACTACAACCCATATCTGCATAGGCCTGGAGTTCTGAATGTTTCACTACAGCAGACAATCATGAATAAAAACAAACCAGTATTTTCTGAGAATACAAAAAATAATAAAATATGCCAGGTTTTAACAACATATCGAAACAGTCTCACTTTTTAAACTTTCAATGCTTAACTGAAAACTAAATAGGATGTTTATTTACATACTAACGTAGGAGAAGATTTAACAACTGAGCCTGAGATTAAGAAGTCATTTCATGCAAGTGTAGGGATGATCTAACCTAACACTTCAAATCATAAATATATTGTTGGAGCAACTGCCCTAAGCTTATTAACACACAAACTCTTATCCTGCAAAGCTGATTATGTGGAAGCAAATTCTTAAACCAGCCCATTCACAAAACTTGCTCTTTTCTGAAATGACTGAAAGCCTTTACAACAATTCAGAAACACCAGGAAGTCTAAAACAACAATTATCCCATATTTACTCCCAAAGCTGTGCAATTAAAACCCCCTCAAAATCAGTAGGTAAAACAAAAGGGTTCAACAGGCTTAAGAAAAGTACTAATAGTTACATAAAACGAAATGTGTTTGAGAAGAGGAGAAATTAACAATTCCCATAACGTTTGTTTTTCACCCAGCTACAGGATTCAGTCTTGTTCTCCCATGCCTCATTTTAATCTTGAAAAAAAAAAAATTACTCTTTATGACATCAGTGACTGTCTCATTTGTAACTGTCGTAAAACAACAGGTTTTAATTTCATTGCAGAGTCAAAAGGGATACTGAGAACAAAGAGAAAGAATTCTCCACTGCTGTTGTTGTTTGGAAGCAAATACTTAGCAACAACAAAAAAAAATATTACAATCTGCTTATTTTTCTAGGAAAATATTTTCTGTTGCCGCTTCCACTGAAGGTCCTGCCTACGTTAAAGGAAGTTGCAGTGCCCCTCAGTGACAGCTGCGTGGGACTGCAGCATCCCTGGGTAACTCTTACCCCGGTGATCTGTCCTCCGGCCAGCATGAGCTGGGTCTGGGGTATGGCCGCCTGCACTGAAGGCTGCTGGGAAGGCTGGCTTGGCTGCTGAGAGTCCCCAGATTCTTCATTAGATTTAGACTAGTCAAAAAAAAATACAACTCTTTATAGTGTAAAACAGATGTTAATGTATAACACTGCTATCTCAACACTGCACAATAAAAATCTTTCATCTGCATACAAAAAGCCCTTGGGTTTATTTTAAGAGTGTGTTTAAGCAATGGCTCTGTGTGCCCACCATCTCAGCTACGATTGCTCAAACACGTCTGTAGGTAATGCAGTTTAAACAAAACAAAGAGACTCTCTGGTCTCCTGTAACTCTCTGACATTATTTTCAGGTGTCACTTCATTTTACGCCATGCAACTGAAGCTGACGCTACCTTTCACCACGAAGAAAGAGAAGGTTGTTAAAATTATTCATTGCCTAAAATCCTGAACAATGGAACGAGGCAAAGGAGATTGTGTTTCCACTTTCTCTGTCTCCATCCTCTACCTCTAAGTCATCATACTGTTGGCTTATACAGAACCTTTTTGAAAAATCCTCACAGGTTTCTCCACCTACAGCAAAATATATAATATATACAGTGCTTTTAAATACTCAAAGAATTTATTTAATTGAATACTGCTTTATTTTAAAAGATTCAAGTTTATTTTTATTTATTTTTGTGGTTTGGTTGTTTGTTTTTTTAAACAGAAGAAATTGTGAAGACATGAGGGAGGAAATGCAAGTGCATGAAGAGGGGGAGAGAGTTTTATGATAATTAAAACTGGTTATGCAGAACATTACAATTCTGCATAGATTTGCATATTTTCCACCACCTGTTTTGGGGACTGCAGAGCGGGCTAATTAACATAAAGGCTCTGATTAATTCTGCCAGTCATTGAGCGATAATTACAGCACAGGACTGTAAACATTCTGCACTGGAGATACAGCCTGTTTGCCAACATCTCTCTCAGGGATGGAAGTTTACCATGGCAACCAAGGCAATTTTCTGCCTCCTTCCTCTTAGAAAGGAAGGTCACTATACCTCCTCTTCTTTCCAAATTGTTATTATGTATAAGTGGGTCCACATTCTATTGCATTTCATGTAATGCACTACCTACATTCTTTAATAACAAGCAATACTGAAACCAGTTTTCAATAAAACTGCATCCCTTGCCCCTTAATATAGTACAGAGAGGAAGTAGAATGTTAACAAATAAACTGAAGTGTTCAGCATCATAGGAAAGTTTGAAAGCTTTGTTGTCTCACGCACATTATTAAACAACAATTACTCTGACTTTGAAATCACAGTGTGTTATTTACACAAGCAGCCTAAACTAAACAGATTACAACTAATCTAAAACTAGCCACACTACATAGCTAATGCTACATTATATTCCTATATTCAGTTACCAGAAGTAAGGACAAATTGCAAAGTAATACTCACTACGTGTTTAAAGCAAGTTAATAAACAGACGAACATGAAATATTCCTGGAGTTTTAAGGTTTTCATGATACCACACCTGACTAAAATTCAGCATTAAGTTATGGTCACTCCAGGTTTTAAACAACTCCAAAGCCTGAATGCTTACAAATCCTGAACCTGATTTACAGTTGTAAAAGTAAAAAGTAAAAGTGTTATTCCTTCATACCTATCACTTGCAAAACGAGTCAGACTGAAAGAACTGAGTAATGTATCACAGGTTAAGAACTATCGCTACAGATGCTGTTTGGGATGAGAGAAGGATGAGCAGCAGAAGGTAACTGTCTTTACCTGTACATTTAAGGACTGAGCAGCAGCCTGTAAACTTGTTCCAGCGAGCTGGACCTACAACAGTGCAAAAATGGAAATGAAATAATGTAGAATCCACAGAAAACTAATAATGCAAAAAGAACAATCTCCCCACCCGCATCCCAACAAAAGCTCCCCCAAGAATGGTGCATGCCCCTCTAACACCTGAATCAGCAGAGCAGAGGTTGAACTCCAGGCTGAAACAGATCTGTAAGACTCTCTCCTGAGTGAAGGTATCCCTGACTCTCTTACTGAAGGTATCCCTGTCTAAGGATGTAGATACTAACACGGATGGAGTTGTAACAGAGCATACTGGGGTGGACAGGCCAACTAGTCCCTATCCCTATTGGAAAAATCCAGGCTTCAGGGCAGGGCATTAAGCTCTACTCATCATCAACATCCTACTCCCATTTCAGAATGGCTCTTAGCCCAACACTGCACTCACCAGCTTTCTGATAGGAGCAAGCACGTGCACAGCACAGAACCCAGAGCATAACCACTCTCCCTCAAACTAACCCATTCAAGTATTTGCAGTCCTCAGCTACTGAAAAGAAGATCTCAACACAGAGAACCAGAGACACTTTACAAAGGCTGTATTGATTCAGGTATACTTAAAACTTGAATTCAATGTTTGTAATTAACAGCCCTAAAGAAGGTCTTGTGAGTGAGCAGCAAGGAAAAATGGATGCTTCAGAAAGTGAGATTTTTGGAGTGCTTTTTTTACTTCTAATAAGGTTTTCCTCTGTACAAAAAATGCTATATTT
The DNA here is from genome assembly GCA_013390105.1 of Tichodroma muraria. Classification (NCBI taxonomy): domain Eukaryota; kingdom Metazoa; phylum Chordata; class Aves; order Passeriformes; family Sittidae; genus Tichodroma; species Tichodroma muraria. The sequence goes on from WAAG01079994.1 coordinate 15,273, forward strand.
TCATTTACTGAAGCCCATTCAAATCAGTCTTGCCTTGTTTCTACCAGTACTCCTAGTTATAAAGAAGGAATGCTCTGTAATTAATTACCAACACTTTCAAAGGTCAGAGTAACAGCCTGTAGAGAATTCCATCTCTGACCATGTTTGAAAACCACTGCTCATTTGAAAACCAGGTGATGTGTAAGGATACAATAAAGCAAAGCAAAATGTAGCACTCTTGCCTCTAGATGGAAGACCCCTATATGGTCCCCACATAATAAATCCACATATTTTCAAACACAGGAAAAACCGCAGTACATGAAATTAATAACTGAATATTTTCAACAGGCAACCTTGGAAGAGTCACCTTGGAAATATTTCCTACTGCTTTAGATGAAGGTACTGGACATACTAAGCATGATCTACACCTAAGCAAACACTCCCAGAAAAGCCCCTCCTCATCAGAAGCAAAATACAGTTTGACACAGTTGACGTAATCTGTGCTTTTACCATGGATTAGCAGCAGAGAATTGCCTAAATAACACCACCCTGCCACGCAAACAATATACTCAAAAATAATACTTTAAAATTAGACAAACACCACATAAAAGACTACAAATGCATATTGCTCAGGTACAGCCCGCATATTCCTGAAAATCTCTGTGAATGCAATTTGGACATCCCTTTCACCACACAGCCAACATTTCCAAATTAGAAATTAAACTGCACCTGAATGCTGCCTACAGCCCAGTATTTTGCATTAGTCTGGAGCAAAGCACTGTGTGTTAAGGTTGAATAACACCCCAGTAACAGCAGCCTCACTAGCAGAGGACAGTTTGACAATAGATTCCCACACACCTGCAGGTGAATAAAAGAATACCTGAGATTTTCCTTTGAACCAGTTTCAAGAAATGAATCACACTTTATCAAACATGAAGTTATAAAGATCCTGACGACTGTTTAAATAAATAAATTTCCAAAGTAGGATAAAGCACTATGCAAAACCCAATTACTGGGTCAATCAATGTAACAAAAAGAAGACTAAAACAAACACACAGAATTCTGCAGAACAGCTGTATCTGTCTCCATGTTAAACACACACTGGCAAGCCATAAAAACTAGCCAGCTTCTCTCCACATTAAGGCAGCCTACAACAGTCTATTGGTTCAGCAAATTCAAACAGTGGCACTCCTTAGGTCCTATATAAACCAATCTGCTAGGAAAATTGCAATTATGTGACAAGACGTGCGGAATGTTCCATACAATAAAACGGCAGTTCAGAGCTCTTAAAAGAGGGCATAAAAGCTTCAGTACTTCAATTATACCACAATAACTGTGCAACCTCAGACCTCAAACATTCAAGGTCATCCAATTAGGTACAGTATTTTAAAGTTTAACTTGGTGCAGAGGAAGGGAAAGAAATTAGGACATTTGTTTTCATACATCAAGTGCGAACAGATAAAAAAACTACAAAAAAATGCCCCTTATACTTCTCTTCACCTAGGGATGCCCCATTTTGCTTCAGCCTGCATCTGAAGTTCAGCTTTGATTCCCTAAACACAGCAGCAGCAGAACAGAGGGATAGTATTAGAAGTCTGAATATCATCTGACAAACAGGTCACTGAAATAACTTTTTTGCAAAAAGAAAACCTCACAAGCCATATATGCTTAGTAAGTACAATCAACTTTCTTTCTAGTTAATCTGTCAGACTGAAGTGTTTTTAGCTAGATAGTGACAGTTTTGGATCCTTGGCAGCCATTGGGCCAATACAATCCGTTCCTAAAAAATTTAGATTTAGTCTTACCTTTCAACGTGGTATCTCTATTAAGGTTAAAACAACAACAACAGAACAAAAAACCTACTCAAAACCACACCACAACATTTAGGCATTCTCAAGTCCCCAAAAATGTGATTTGTAGTTCTCCCAAAGAGGTTTCACCCTATCTTGACTTGTTCTGCAGCCTAATGCAATGAAGCGAGTGCCACAATTAGAACTTTTTCCCAGCCACGCTCTTTAACCAGGTGGTGAACCCATCTTTATGTTCTATTAAATGACTCCCCATCATTCACAGAAAGGGAGAACACAGAACATACCAGGGCAGCTGCATTCACAGCTGCCTGAGTCTCCTCTGCTTGAAATGTCTCTTTTCTTACCTGATGAAGGTGCCCAAGGAAGGCCTGGGCCTGGGCTGTAGAGATTGCTCCTCCGACAGGCACAGGCTGCTTTTGAAAGTCCAGGCCATTTGTTTGCGTGCCTGGAGAAAGAGAGATATTGAAAACGATTGATTACTACCTTTAGTAAGTGGAATAAGAATTAACACTTCTGCTTTTCTGCTATTCTCTCAACATCGGATAGTAAAAAATACTCCGAGAGTAACAAGAATTGCATTTTTTCAGTGAAAGTGGGGTGGGAAGCAGAGTCGAGGCTTCAGTAATAGAGCATTTGTCAGCTGAACAAAATCAACATCAT
>WAAG01080005.1:0-14725 GCA_013390105.1 Tichodroma muraria
GCAGCCCCAGCTTCTCTGGAAAACCTTTCCCTGTGCCTCAGCACCTCCTAATCCCCTCTCCTCCTCAGCAGCTGGGGCACCCTGCGCTTGGTGACCCCCTCAGGAAAATGGCCCAGCAGGACCTGAATTCACCTCCCCCTGTGCCACCTCGCAGCACAGTGACCTGCTGTGGTCTTGGGAGCAGAAAGTTTTAAAGAAAGCAGGAATTCAAAAGCTTTTCTGATGCCTCCTGGAGTCTGGCCTGGAGCAGAGCCCAGGCAGAGCAGAAGGACAAAGCAGGGATTTATCAAAAGGCCTCCATGGGCACANTTTCCTGTCAAAGAACAAGTGTGTATCTCAGTGCAGCTCAGCTGACGTCCTCATCCCAGCAGAAAATCACTGGGATTTCCCCTGCTTGAGAGCCCTTTAGTATATTTTGCATGATGTGTGAAGCTCAGCCCGGTGATTATTTCATGTATTGTGTTGGTCACACTTTCTTATGAAAAATACTTGGAATCGGGACTTCTCAGCCCATAAACTGAAAACACACTATTTTATTAAGAGATGATTTTATTTTCTTCCTGTGTGAGTCAAGGCAATGGTTCCAAAGCACCGAGTTGTTCTTTGAGAGTGACGTTAAAAGTCACTTGTTGAGGTGGTGGGTAGGGTGGGAGATAACTCCAGGGATTCAGGAATTATGGCCAGCTCACACAGCAATAGATCTTTAATGCTGGGCTTTCAGAAGTAGATAAATTTTTCCCCACCCACAAACAACATCAGTGATGCACAAAAATCAATCGACACTGAAGATTCAGAGCTCTTAATATCTCTTAATTACTCTTCCCTGTTCATTTACTCGTATTTGAAGTCTGGTTACTGATGGCTACAGAGAAATTTGCTTCAAGGGTCAGTGAGTGGTTTCTGGTGATCAGAGTTACTGAAGATAAATTCAGCTACACCTCAAATTTAAACTAAATTAGGCTTAGATTAGATTCATTTACCCTGACTGAGGGTTAAGCCTGGCAACTGCTGCTGCCTTTTGGGTTGAAGGCACCAAAAAGTTAGAAATTAAAAAAAAAAAAAACCAACCAAAACACAACACCACTTGTGGGAGAGGGAAAGAACAGGAAGTTTTCAGAAAGATTAAATCTAATCTTGCATTTCAGCAGCAGCATTTCGTAGAGATTTCCTCTAAAAGCCATTAATGAAGCAGAGCCTCGCAGTGCTCCCTGATGCTGCTCTGGTTTTAGAGAGGGAAACTGGGCCAGGCAGTGCAGGGGGCTTTTTAAAGTCACAAGAGCCAAAATGCCCCTCAAAATCCCGTTTCCATCCCGCGCTTTGCCTGCTTGATTAAAGCCCAACTGCAAGAAAATCATCTCCCTTCTTCTATTGGTAATTTCTTCCAAAGGCTTTTCATTTTATTCTTTCCCTGCAGCAGCTCCAACACTCTGTAGGAGCAGCTGTGAAACTCTGTTTTATTCTTTATTTCCCTGCGGCCCAGGCTCCGCTCTGTGCAATGCCCTTCACTCTCCCAGGCTCCTCCCATGAACCTTATCCCTGAACTTTCCAGCTCTTTCGTCCCTGTGGTCCCAGCTAAAACTCCCAAACCCACCCCAGCAGCTTAAAAACACCTCTAACTCCTGAAGTCCCTTAAATTCTGGTTACAACAGGAGCTGCTGCCCCTTTCCCTAAGGAATCTCCCCCCACGGAAGGCACTCACCCTGTTGTGGAACTTGGCACTGCGATAATATTTGGGTGACAAGTTGAACACGGTGTAGTGGTCGGGGTGCCTGGAGTCCAGGAATGTCCTGACATCCTCGATGTGGTTCCTGAATCCCAGCTCCACGCCTTCAGCAGGAAAAGACATCACTGGGAAAGCAAGGGGAGGCCAGGATGAGTGGGGGTTTATGGGATTATGGGGTTTGGGATATTACAGGTTGGGTTTCTCCACGGAGCGGTGCTTACCTATGATCCTTGAGGTAATGTAGGAAATATCCAGCTCTCCCTTGGTGTAACTAAGAGACAAAGCAGGAATTTAGGCACTTTAGCAGGAAGGTTTGCCCAGAAAAATCAACTTATCACACAAGGAAAAATCACCTTAAAATGAATTCTTAGGATGAAGACAGTGACCCAGCCTCCCCCTCTCCACATGCAATTAACTGGATGCAAAACCTTCAAAAAAGGTCCCTTTTCCCTTTTGTCATTAATTTTTAGTGCCATTTTCCAGGAGAAATCTCCAGCAGTTTGCACTTTGCAGATCCCTTAAGCTCTCTGGGGTCTTGCATTAAATTTCCTTAATTTCTTGTAGCCCCCTATCCCTTGGAACTGGGCACAGGGAGAGTCCCTGTCACACCAGGAGAGTCCCCAAAGCAAAGTCACCTCAGCCTTCCTTCCATTCCAAGGTGGATTTAGGGATGGGAACGTCAGCAAGCACAACAAAGAGAGGCATCAACACCAGCAACAAAATAAATATTCAAGTGGTGGTTCGCTGGAAGGATCCCCCAGGGAATCCTCCAGGAATTGGAGACCAGGTGCTGCACTTCCACAGGCATTTGCCAGACTGCAGGCTGCCGATGCTCACTGTGGAGCTTACATTGTTTTACTTTGGCTTTCCCCTCTTCCTTGAGGCCAAACCCCGAACGGTGAGACAGAAGCAACGAAATTATTTGGGATTTTCCCCTCCTTCCTCAACCCCTGGGAGCTGTGCTGTGCTCGTTCAGCGGCACCGGCGCTCTGCTGCTTTTTCCTGCTTCAGGTGCACTGTACCTGGCAACAGACTGCATGACCTTGGAGGAGGTGTCTTTCAGGGTGTCCTTCAGGTTGTCCTTCAGGTTGCTGAAGAGCCTCCCTGCTCCTCCTTTCACCATGTCCAGCAGGCCTCCCCCATAGCTGGACTCCATGTCCGGCGACGAGGCACCTTCAACACAGCGAAACCAAAGGCACCATCACACCAAACCCCCAACAGCCCCTCTGCTCTGCCCACACCAAACACGTCCCCGTGAGCGTGTCGAGCATGAGGGAAAAGTGGTTTTCCTCCTCAAAGCCGTGATTTTCCAGGGGTGAGGGATGGCTCATTCCTGCCAGCTGGGCTCAGAGCTCTCAGCGCCGTGTGTAGGGTGAGCGTTCGGTCTCAGCACTGAGGACAGCACGGTCGAAGATCTGAACTAGGGGCTGGAACTGGGGGTTCTGAACATCAGCCAGGTGTGCCCAGGTGGCCAAGAGGCCAAAGGCTCCTGGGCTGTAGCAGGAATTGTGTGGCAGCAGGAGCAGGGAAGGGATTCTCCCCCTGCGCTGGGCTCTGGTGAGGCTCGAGGAGACCTTCTAAGACCTCGAGGGCTGTGTCCAGTTCTGGGACCCTCAGGACAAGAAGGACATTGAGGGGCTGGAGTGTGTCCAGCGAAGGGAAAAGGGCTGGGAGAGGGTCTGGAGCCCCAGGAGAGGCTGAGGGAGCTGGGCAGGGGCTCAGCCTGGAGCAGAGGAGGCTCAGGGGGCCCTTCTGGCTCTGCACAGCTCCTGCCAGGAGGGGACAGCCGGGGGGATTTGGGATCTGCTCCCGGGGACAGGGACAGGAGGAGAGGGAACGGCCCCAGGCTGGGCCAGGGGAGGCTCAGGGTGGACATCAGGAGGAATTTCCCCATGGAAAGCGTGGTCAGGCCTTGGAATGCCCAGGGAGGGTTGGAGTGCCCATCCTTGGAGATGTCCAGCCCTTCCTGAGTGGCAAGGTGGGCATCAGGCACAGCTTGGACTCAATGGGCTGGGAGGGCTTTTCCAACCTAATTAATTCTGAGATTCTGTGATCTTTAAGGTCCCTTCCAACCAAAGCCATTCTATGGTTCTAAGCTCCCTCACTTCCCAGCCCAACTCAAAACCAGATCAGCTCTTCAGCATTTGGCTGATTTTCCTCTCACAACCAACAGCCACCTCCTCAGGAGAGAGAAAAGGGCTGTCCCTAATCCCTGGGACATCCTTCAGGGCAACCCTCCCAGCTGCCACTTGACTGAAGGCTGTCCAACCCGAACTATTCTACAATTCCATGATAAAATGATAATTTAACTGCAAATGCACCCCCCCACACACTGTCAGGCAGCCTCACCCATGGTGAGCTGTCCATAAATCTTGAAACTGGAGATTCCCTTGGGAAAGTGATGCTGCACAGATCCACAAGCACCTATCCAGGTCCTAGACTGGTAAAATTAGAGGCCAACTCTCCTCTACACTCTGCCAGCTTCAGAACAGAAGATGCCTCCTGGAGGCACAGGAATATTTCTTTTGCCAAACTTCCTGTGAGTATGATTTAAAAAAAAAAAAATTAAAAAAAAAAAAAAAGAGAGAAAGGAAAAAAATTAAAAAAAAAATAAAGAAAGGGAAAAAAAAATCAAAGAAGCTTGTTGGCTTCCAAGCATGGAATCAGTGTTTGATCTCCCCTCAAAAAGTTTGTTTTCATGTTATTCTGTGCTGGAAGAGCCAGGGGTGGAAGGAGGAGACGTTCGGAAGGGACTTTTAGTTCTGCAGGTCAGTTTTTAAAGGAAAGGAAGGCAGGAAAGTGGTAGCATGGAACAGGGAAAAGGGGACAAAGGATCAGAGGTTCAACAGCACTGTGCAAATTCTTACAGCTGGAAATGCTGCAGGAGAGCAACAGAAGGGCTCTGAGAGTATGGAAAACTTAACATCTTCAGAAATCAATCTGAAGGTTTAAAAAGTGGAGAGAAGAGAAGAAACAGAGAGAACGAGACTTTCACTGTATTTCTAAGAGAAGCAGCAGGAATCAATTCCAGGTTTCCTGTGTCCCCTGAAGCAGAGAATCAGAAAGGGTGGCTGAGGAAGAAATGGCTTCCACTGCCAGAGGGCAGGGATGGATGGGAATTTGGGAAGGGATTGATGCTGGGGATGCTTCTGTGCCTCGTGATTGTCTCCTTAGGAGAGAAATATTCTGGCTTCACCCTTTGGATGAGGGCCTGGAGTGACAGGAGAAGGGGGAATATCTGGAATATCCCAGAGGGCAGGGTTAGATGGGATATTGGGAAGGAATTGTTCCCTGGGAGGGTGGGGACACCATGGAATAGAATTCCCAGAGAAGCTGAGGCTGCCCCTGGATCCCTGGAAGTGTCCAAGGAGAGGCTGGACCATTCTGTGCTCAGAATAAACCTCCAGCAGTCACCAATCCCAGAATCCCAGAATCACAGAATAACAGAACCACAGAATAACAGAATCACAGAATAACAGAACCACAGAATCACAGAACCACAGAATCACAGAACAGCAGAATCACAGAATAACAGAACCACAGAACAACAGAACCACAGAATCACAGAACCACAGAACCACAGAACAACAGAATCACAGAATCAAAGAATCAAAGAATCACAGAATCACAGAACCACAGAATCTCAGAATCACCAGGTTGGAAGAGACCTTCAAGATCATTGAGTCCAACCCAGCCCTAACACCTCAACTAAACCCTGGCACCGAGTGCCACATCCAGTCTTTTTTTAAACACATCCAGGGATGGTGACTCCACCACCTCTCTGGGCAGACAATTCCAGTACTTGATCACTCTTTCCATAAAAATCTTTTTCCTATCATCCAACCTAAATTTCCCTTGGGGCAGCTTGAGGCTGTGTCCTCTGGTCCTGTCAGCTGCTGCTTGGAGAAAGAGACCAGCCCCACCTGAGCACAGCCACCTTTCAGGGAGCTGTAGAGAGTGATAAGGAAATACCAAATAGAGCAACACCTCCCGCTGCACCTCAGCTGCTGCACCTCCTTCCAAAGCTGAAATAGGTCAGGTGGGAGCACTCCTGCCATGGTCCACCCTCAGCAGTGAGATTCCAGCTGAAGGAGCCCCTGCTGACAGCACCAGCCTGGTGCTGAACAGGATGGAAGCTGGAGAGTGTGGGAATCTTAATTAAAGCACTTAAGTGCTAATTTTACAGAGGGTCGGGAGAAGGGTGTGCAGGAGAACTTCTCCTCCCAAGGCAGAGAGAGCTTTGGAAGAGAACAGCGATCCAGGGCAGCTCAGAGGGATGTGCTCAGCACAGGAGTAGCTGAGGGTGGCAAAACCATCCATGTCTGGATTAGCCAGGCCGGGAAACTCATTCCTACACAGGGAAAGGGAAAGAAAACACAAATCCAGAGTGGAAATACCCCCTCCTGCTGCCCTCTGCAGTGCCACGGGCAGTGTTTGTGCTTATCCTCAAAAACAAAGACATTCAGAGCAACCCTGCTTTAAATGTGGGGCTTTGGAAGCAGAAGAGGGTGAACGGAACAGGTGTGACCTCGAGTGATGGGGAGATTTCAACACCTGCCAGAGGGCTCCCAGAGTGACCAGCAACAGAGGGTCACACCCTGCCACCAGCTGAGGCAGGTGCTCGCTGCTGGAAGCCACGAGGAATTCCAGATTTGGAAGCTTTCCCTGCAAAATCTGTGCTGCTGGAGGCTTTGTCTGCCTGGGGAGGTCCCCGAGCAGCCTCCCCCAGACAAGGCACAAACCCTCCCAACCACAGGGCCTGAATTCCAGCTCTCCAGAGAGCCCAGGGGGAAACCAGCTGACATTTAAAAGGCATTTAAGACTCTGTCAGTCTGAACATTTATGCTGATGAAGCAACTCTGAGCCTGAGAGAGCGGAGGTGAAAGGAAGACGCCTGGAAATTGAGGCTCGGCAGAGAAGCGCTGCCTTTCCCAGGTTCCTTAGCAGGAGAGAACAGACCCTTTCTGCCTGGAAAGGGCAGACAAAAAGCAGACGTGAAACCATAGGAGAGGAAGGAGGTTTCCCTCAGTCTGCCCAGATTTGGTGTAACAGTATCTTCAGCGTCAAGTGAGATTTTTTAAATTTTTTTTTTTTTTTGCTCAGGGAGCTGCTGCCTGTGCTTCTGTTAGGGGTGGAGTGAGGAAGGATCTAAATATTCCCTGTTCCTCATCATGGAATCACGGGACGGTTTGGGATCTGAAAGAGCATCTCATTCCAGCTCCCCATTCCACGTAGAAAAGCATTAAAGCTTCATTTCCCACCTTCCCAAAAAAAGAGGTTTGGGAGTATTAAATCCCCTCTGAATTCTCTTCCAGTGTATATTTATGAATTCTCTTCCAATGGTTATTAATGGTTAATTCTCCACAGGAGCCTGGCACTACAATGGGAAAAAATTTGTTTGTTCCTGTGTTTGTGTCCCAAATTCTCCATTTCTAGATGGTTTTATCTTCTTGTTGCAGCCTTCTCCCTCCCCACAAAGTATTTTTTGGGGGAAAACAAGGGGTTTTTGCTTGTTTTATGCCCTAAGATAAAGGTGGAGGCTGCCCTGTGCCTGGGCAGAAATGGCCCTTTTAAAGTTCCCTGCACTGAAAGCAGCCGAGCTGCTGTTGTTGTGGCTTCAGCAACAAAGCCTGGATTGTTTTTAGGGAACACACAGCAAAAAAAAAAAAGCTGCTTTTTGTGCCTCTGCCCCCCCCCAGCAGCACAGCTCACGTTCCTCCCACACCCAGCAAAGCCTGCCTCATGTGGGACGTGCTTTCCCACCAGCCCGCGGGGAGGAAAGCCAGGCTGCTACAACTCCAGCATCACATTGATGGGTTGGAAGTGGCTGGAGGGGAGGAGGAGCAGCCCTGGAGCAGAAATTCCTGCAACAACAGGGCTGGAGCATCCTTTAAAGGGTTTATCATGGATGGAGGGGTGTTGGGTGCAGACCCACGCAGGCAGGGCAGAGAAGCCACATCCCTGGGTACCCTCAGCCAGCTCCTGCTGCTCCCCACGTCCCATCTCTCAGAGGATTGCAAAGAGGGATTTAACCTTCCCTGTCCAGGGAAAAGGTGGCAGGAGCTCCTAAAAGCAAATCTCTGGGCAGTGGCTGCTCTGCACCCGGTGAGAATCAATAGTGGAGAGATCTGAGCCTGGGATGGTGGGATGTCCCTGTCCAAGGCAGGGCTTGGGTTGAGATGGGCTTGAAAATCCCTCCCAACCCAAATCATCTGTGATTCTCAGCTTCTAATTACATTTTAAGGGCACAAAATCACATCCTGTAACCCAAACCTTCCTTCCAGCGCATATTTTTCAGCTGGACAGCTGAGCTTTACCACATTTAAGCCAAGACTAAACCATGGATGCTGTTATGGGCACTTGCATCCTGTCTTGGATCAGACATAGCCCAAGTGTCAGAATTACATCAACTTTTTAACAGTCACTGGGTGATGGTTTAGGAGATAAATCGCCACCAGCAGGGGCAACTAAAACAGTGATAAAGAGGCATTCACAGGGAAAACCTGCAGAAATTACTTGGGAAGTTCCTCAGACTCACACAGACCCTAAACACTGATTATTTTGTACCTAAATTTTTGCTGCCAGTCCCATCTGTCCCCTCCTCCTCCTCCACTGTCCCAGATTCCTGGTAGAGTTACGTTCCCTGCGAGGCTGAGCACAGATATCTTAAAGTGTTATTCCATAAAAATAAGCAACAGAACCTGTGCAGAGCAGAACTGCAGGACCACAGCAGCAGAAGAGGCTCTGATCATTTGATAAAAGCAGTGCTGAGACCCCCAAGCCCAGGTTTCACTCATCCTGACACTCCCACTATCCCAGGCTGCTCCAAGCCCCATCCTGGGGCACTTCCAGGAGTCCAGGGGCAGCCTCAGCTTCTCTGGGAATTCTATTCCAGGGCCTCCCCACCCTCACAGGGAATAATTCCTTCCCAATATCCCATCCAGCCCTGCCCTCTGGGACATTCCAGATATTCCCCTTTCTCCTGTCACTCCAGGTCCTCATCCAAAGGGTGAAGCCAGAATATTTCTCTCCTAAGCAGACATTCATGAGGCACAGAAGCATCCCCAGAATCGAGATATCTTCAATAATTTATTCAGCTGAGCAGGGAGTGGTTGCTTATGAGGTTGTTGTTTGGGGTTTTTTTTACTGCAGATTTCCAGCAATTAACTGGTACTGCCCCATCCAGGCCTCTTGCCTGGAAGAGACGGAAAATGCCTCAAAACAGGAGAGGTTTAGGTTGGATACTGGGAAGATTTCTCCCCCAAAAGTGTCCAGCCCTGGCAGGAGACACCCCTGGAAAGATTTAAAAACCCTGTGGATGTGGCACTTGGGGATATGAGGAATGGTTGGACTGGATGGTCTGAGAGGGCTTTTCCAACCTGAGCAATTCCATAATTCTGTGCTTCTGTTGGGCAACAGAGGGTCCCTGACCTCCTGCGGGAAACACTGGGAGCCTCTGGCAGCAAACTTTGGGGTAGAGAAGCTCAAGAACCTCTTTGTGCTTTGCTGGGATAAAATTCCAGAACTAACATTGCACGAGCCCAAGGCTTTTCATCCAAAGGTTCATTTGAGGCTGCTTAAATGTAAATTCATGGAAAGTTGAAGGACTGAGGTATTTCTGCTTTTGCTTGAGAAATGGAAACTGAGGAACGCGGCTTGCGCCAAAACCGTGGAGGATTTCCACAAAGAGGGGGGTTTATTCCTTTCTTTTTAGCAGAATAGTAACGTTGAGAGGGGAGGGGGGGAATTACCACCCGGTACCCGCCAGATTTGTTTGATTTGTTAAAAATGTCCCCTCATGAAGCTGGTCCTGCAGCGAGCGGGATGCAGGCGAGGCCCGACACGGAGCAGGAATTCTGCCCCGGGAGTTGATCGACGTTCTCTCTGCTTCTCCTCCCTGTCAAAACAACTGGAAAAAGACGAGACTCCTGCCAACACCAAATCATCCAAGTGTCCAAAACACACCAACCAAACAAAGGAGTCATTAAACCGAACCTCCCCGTTTGAAAACGGGGAACACAAGACAACATTGTCAGGCCAGGCCTTTGTCCCCGTGCCAGTGACATGGAGATGTCTCTCTCTTCTGACTCAGTGAAAAGGAATCACCAGAGCACAAGACATTATGTTTGCAAGTGTAAAACAGTTCAAGAAATCTCAATTTCACCACTTGCACTTTCGGACGCTTTTCCTTCGCGGTTACTCCGCCTGGGGAAGCACAGAGCACAAGCAAGTCTCTGCCCCAACTGTTTAAAAGCTCTTTTCTTTCTTATCTAGATTACAAACACCACAGAATAGCACAGAAAGAGGGGTTTTTTTCCTTTCATAACAACTATCCTTGCAGTTACTTTTGCATCTTATTTCCTAGAACCTCTTCTTTCAATGCTCAGCCAGCTGCTAAGAAAGCAGAATCGAATGTCACAGCAAAAAGCCAAATAAATCGGCTTCTTCACTGCCTGGTTGTCATCTTGTGAGCACTTGCAGCGATTAAAAAAGGAAGAGACAGAAGCAGCTCTGCCTAGATGCTCTTCTTGGAAGCTGGGTTTTCAACTCGTGGTGTTTTGTGTCCTGTGAGGTTCAGCTCGGGTCTCTTTTTGCACCTCCCTTCATCCATTTCAAACCCCCACCCCAAGCCCAGGGAATTGCAGGAGGAGCCAGCCTTTAACAGGAGCACAGAGACCCCACTGGAGCTGTGTGCTGGGATCCTGCATCATCCCACAGAATTTCCAGGACACACATCTCCCATCCCTGGGCTTGGGATGGTCCAGAGGGGCTCCGGAGCTGCTGCAGGGCTGAGCCCCTCTGGAGCCAGGCTGGGAGAGCTGGGGGTGCTCCCCTGGGGAGGAGAAGGATCAGGGAGAGCTCAGAGCCCCTGGCAGGGCCTGGAGGGGCTCCAGGAGAGCTGGAGAGGGACTGGGGACAAGGCCTGGAGGGACAGGACACAGGGAATGGCTCCCACTGCCAGAGGGCAGGGCTGGATGGGATTTTGGGCAGGAATTGTTCCCTGGCAGGGTGAGGAAGCCTTGGCACAGGGTGCCCAGAGCAGCTGGCAGTGCCCAAGGCCAGGCTGGACAGGGCTGGGAGCACCCTGGGACAGTGGAAGGTGTCCCTGCCCATGGCAGGAGTGGGACTGGAGGAGCTTTAAGGTCTCTCCAGCCCAAAGCATTCCAGGATTCTATTCAGGACTCAGAGAGCCCCTTGGAGCCCCTCTGTGCCAGCTGCCTGCCATCCATGAGGAGCTCCTGCCTTCCAGCAGCAGCCCCGTGCTTCTGATTCCTGGCTTTTGCTTCTTTTCTCTCTTCACTCTGAGCAACACCAGTCCAAAAAAAAAATATTAAGCCAATAATCAGAAGCATTTGGGAATTCGAGCAAAGCTGCAACCACTGATTATTTTCCTTGCAAGAAGGTGTTTATGAGGCTGCAAATCTGCATTAAGAGAGGATGCTTGAAGATCTAATACTTTGCATTAGTTTAAGGAAATTAATAGAAAAACCAAGCAGGAGCCCAGTTCCTCAGCTCATGGGAGCTGGTGACAGCAACACAGCCCTGTTAGTGAAACCAGCAGCAATTTGCCCCAGAATTGCCAGTGCTTTGCCTTCAGCACCAATCCTCACCCATCCAACATGTGGAATTGCTCACTAGTAACCCCCACACAAATATTCCACAGAGCAAAGGGCATTTTCCTTTGCCCAGGTGCAGAAGAAATCCAACATGAGGGGAAAGAAGAGAAAGGTTTGATTGTCCAGCTTTTTTGCTTCATTGGAAATAGTCTTCACCTGCACCCAGAGTGGCAGCAGGAGCAGGGCAGTGCCTGTCCCAGGCCCCCAGTCCTGGGGGCAGTTTTGGGCCCCTCGTGACAAGGACATGGAGGGTCTGGAGTGTGCCCAGAGAAGAGAATGGAGCTGGGGAAGGGGCTGAAGCAGCTGAGGGAGCTGAGAAGGGGCTGGAGAATCCCTGAGGGGGCTGAGAAGGGGCTCAGCCTGGAGCAGAGGAGGCTCAGGGGGCCCTTCTGGCTCTGCACAGCTCCTGCCAGGAGGGGACAGCCGGGGGGCATTTGGGATCTGCTCCCAGGAACAGGGACAGGAGGAGAGGGAACGGCCTCAGGCTGGGCCAGGGGAGGTTTGGATTGGGTATTTGGGGAAAATTTCTTCCCAGAAAGGGTTTTCCATTCCTGGCACAGCTGCCCAGGGCAGGGGTGGAGTCCCCATCCCCGGAGGGGTTTAAAATCCCTGTGGATGTGGCACCTGGGGACGTGGGGCAGCGCTGGCCTTGGCAGTGCTGGGCATGGTTGGACTCGGTGACCTGAGAGAACTTTTCCAGCATTAATGATTCCATGATTGTCTGCTCAGCTCCCCACAGCAATCACCCTGCCAGACAGACAAGCCAGTGCCCCAGTGTCCCCCACCACTGGAGACACCGGATTGTCCATCCAGACTGTTCCCCTCCCCAGCTGCAAACAGCAGCTGCTCTGCCCCACAGGAAACCGTCACTAAAAATCAGGGAAGAAAAAGAAGGAAGGACATAACAAGCTGGGATATGGCCAGGGTACCTCAAGGATTTCACCTTCAGGGTCTGCCACTGAATTTCACAGACAAGAGACTCCTCTGTCCCACCAAAACCTGGCAGCACATTCTTTTCCCTGAGATGGATTTTACCCCACCCTTCTCCTTCCTGAGGAATTCAGATCTCTTTTCCCAACTGAATTTTTCTCAACCACTGCCCACCTTGGGAGTTTCAACTTTGGCATCATTGGGAGGAAATATTTATAATATGAATATTTTCTCAATTAAAAAAAAAAAACAACACAAAAAAACACATGCACAGAAGGTAGGTGGTGATTTTTTTTCCTTGCTCCTATTAAGCCAAAATCCCAACCACCTTATTTTTCTGCCTGTGTCTTACACTGCTCCCAAATCCTTGTCCCCAATTATCCATCTGCAGCCTGCATGAAAGATAAATCATGTCCCCCAATTCAGGAGCAACTTCAATTACCAAATCACTCGGAATCACAAGCACACCTGAGGGGTGGATTTGGTTCTTTAAGCTGTTGTAACTTCATAGTTGGCAAAGAAAAATGGCTTTGCAGTGAGCTGGGAGAAATTAGGAATTTATCAGCCTGAAGTGCTCAGATGAACAAGAGAGATACAAGTGTGGAGTTCAGGCTTGGAACAGAGAATCACAGCACAGAATTTTTTTTAATTTTGTTTTGGAACAACCACCAAACAGTCGTTATTAAATAAAGAGTTTATTAAAAGATATATATCCTATAAATAGAATTCAAGGGCCACATTAAGACCTGAGGTTTTTTGCTGCTCAAGTGCCAGGTGTGTTGTTCAGAGCACCTGTAAAATTGAGTCAGTGAGAATGAACTGAAAGAAGAAAGCTGGCTGAGACAGATCCCTTAAAAATCAGCTCCCAAATCCCAGAGCCAGCCCTTGATTCCCCATGCGTTTGGGAAGAACATCCTGGAAACTGGAAGAGGCCATTAATACAATGTAATGCTCTGGGCTAGTATCAGAGTAGCTGCAGAGTGGAAATGGCTGAACATTGCAGAAAACCTGTAAATAAAGGCATTGTCTGGCTGTCACGAGCAGGGGTTTCTTGCTCAGCAAAACCAGAAAACCAAATTGAGCTGCACTCAAATTATAGCCCAGGATGAGGCTGGAGAGGAGCCCCAGCACCTGCCCACACCTGCCTGGGTGCCACCACCACCTCCCACTACTGCCATGCCTCTGGTCCCTGCCCTTCCAGGAGATTCATCCAGATAATGGCCTTGATGATAGATATTAACCTGCCTGCAGCACCTCACCAGCCCAGCAGCTGTGAGAACCCAAATCACCCTAACACAGCAGCCCACTGTGAGTAAGGAGCTGCTGGCACAGCCTGTGATTATGAGCAATTGCAGCAGAGATGTTGTAGCAGCAAATTCAGAGATGTTTCTGAAGTTCGGGAGCAACAAAAAGTTACAGAAAAACAAACACCGGTCTAAAAGAAGACTTGGAAGCAAATTCAGGCGGCAAAGGGGAAGAGGAAAACATGACTGAAAGTGTTCAGGGAGATTGGACAGGGCTGGAGCAACCTGGGACAGTGGGAGGTGTCCCTGCCCATGGCAGGGGGTGGCACTGGATGAGTTTTAAGGTCCCTCCAACCCAAACCAAACCGTTCCAGGATTTTATGACTCTTGTCACATCAGAGAAAATGGGGGGAAAAATCAAGGATAAGACTGGCCCTGCCCAAGCCCAGCCATGGCTCATTAGGTTGGTTTTTTCCCCTCAAAAAAAGGTTATCAGGTTAAAAAAAGATGCTGTATCTGAAGTGCTTGTGGAGTGCCCCTGGCCCAGCCTTGTCTTCCATGGAACAGCGCAGGTGTTTTCAGCGGGAATTACAGAGGTGGGCCAAGGGCTAAAGGGTTCAAACTGAAAGAGGGGAAATTTAGGTCACATTAACAGGAGGAATTGTTCCCTGTGAGGGTGGGGAGGCCCTGGCACAGGCTGCTCAGAGAAGCTGTGGCTGCCCCTGGACCCTTGGAACTGTCCAAGGCCAGGTTGCAGCAACGTGGGATAGTGAGAGGTGTCCCTGCCCACATCCAGGGGTTTGGAATGGGATGAGATTTAAGGTCCCTTCCTTAAGGAGCCAAACCATTCCATGATTCTGTGATTCCGTGCTGCAAGGCCACCCTGCTGCAACGGGTGGGCACCGACGTGGTCCCTCCCAAACACCCAGGGTGTTTCCCTGCACCAGCCTGAGCTCCAGGAGTGCCCTGCAAGGGCTGTGCATGCTCCTGGAGATGGGCACAGGTAAGGAGCCAGAACCAGAGGGATCCCTTCAAAGCGTGCCCACAGTTCCTGGTTATCCAGGCAAATTTGAACCTTTCGAGGTGAAGAGCTCTCTATCCCATTACCAGCCATAAAGACCATCTGGTCCCTTACTCCCTGATTAAAAAAAATCGGTGCACGCAGCACATCATCCATCAGAATTAATCCAACTCACTTTGATGAGTGCTTT
>WAAG01080006.1:0-11504 GCA_013390105.1 Tichodroma muraria
CCTGCCTTTCAAAGATGTAAAAATGATTTAAAAAGTATAGAGAACTTAAACAGTGTGAGTTGCTGAGGTTGATGTTTTACAGAGCCTAAGTGTGAGGCAAGTTTGTTCTGTAGAATTTCACTTGCTAGATGACATACTTCTGGGTAAATTGGATGGATATCTGCTGTTTGTTTTGCTTTTCTTGTATGCTCCCACCCCCTTTCAGGTGTAAAATTCAAATTCACTACAAAAGACACAAGTGAAGGCATTTTAGGGTAGATTCTAGATTTTTTTCTTTCTTTTTGAAGCTGAGTACTAAAGATCTGTTTTTCAGAGGGTTTGGTGGATGTAATTTTGTATCATCAACCTGATGATAAAAAGAAGAATCGAGGATTCTGCTTCTTGGAATATGAGGATCACAAGTCAGCAGCACAAGCTCGCCGACGCCTGATGAGTGGGAAAGTAAAAGTCTGGGGAAATGTTGTTACGGTGGAATGGGCTGATCCAGTAGAGGAACCTGATCCAGAAGTCATGGCGAAGGTCAGTAAAGGCCTCACTGGATGCTCTTGTGCTTTGGGAGGAATTTCTTTATGCCACAGTGGCAAAGATTCGTTCCAGCTGAGCAAGGCTAGTTTTGAGGCACAAAAAGCAGTTGGAGGGCATTTTCACAGTAAGCTGTGCAAAGGGCATGGTCTGAGCACTGCCGATGAGTTGCCGTTGGAAGATGTTGGACATGTGCTGTTACTAACTACTGTTAACATCTAAACTAGTCCTGTGCAGGGTTATCTTGCTGGATTGACACATCAGGCTGTGCATTTTCTGCTTTAGCTGTAATCAGTACCAGGTAGGTATTGTGTAAAACTATTTTCCAGAGTGAGATGACGGTGAAGTTCAGCATGGGGAACAAACACTTTATCCCAGTGTTCTGGGGTAACTCTTTGCTGTCCTTGAGGTATGTTATTAAAATTTTGCTGGGATTTGTAGCATCCCAGAAGCAGAGAATGAAAATTGGATATTTTTCTGGTTATGGAAGGGAACTGTGGAAAGAGAGAAGTTGTAGAAACTTCATGCAGGTAACTACAAGGCACTTTTCTTTTAAACAGACACACAATTAGTAAGGATACCCAAATTTCTTAATGCAACAAAAAGGGAATAATATCTTACTAGTTCATAGTTTCCTTTGAGGTTTGACTTTAAAGATTACATCTTTGTTCTTATTTTTCACCAGGTAAAAGTTTTATTTGTAAGAAACTTGGCCACTACTGTGACAGAAGAAATTCTTGAGAAATCGTTTTCTGAATTTGGAAAGCTGGAAAGAGTAAAGAAGTTGAAGGATTATGCATTTGTTCATTTTGAGGACAGAGGTGCAGCAGTGAAGGTAGGTTGATTATTCTTCCCTAGCCATGTTGGTGAGAGCACTTTTTGTACGAATGGTTTTAAGAAGTTTCTTTACAGTAAATACCTTGATTAGACAAACTGTAGAGCCCATTTAATAAGGTTCCCATTGTGAGAATTTTAATGCTAATAATTTTGTTCCTGTGATTTCAGTAGCTAGGAGGATGTGAAACTTGAAAGGACAAAACTGTAGCAAGTTAACAAGTAGACTGGAAAAGAGGTGTAGAGCAATGCAGGAGAGTCTAGAGAAGATGAAAAAAAAAAAAGATCAACCTAGACAATTTTTCTGAGGAAACACTGGCAGAAGGTATCAGTTGTTTCTCAAAGACTCCTATTTAAAGGCTGTGTGTAGTTTTGGAGTGACAAAAGTATCAAATAGAAAGTGGGAGGTAATTAAAAAATGCCTTGTGAAGGAGAGGAAAATGGTGTTGGCAACTCTTTAAGCATTACCTGTTGTTAACTCTGCATGTGCCCGAGGTTTCTTCTCAATGACTCGTTAAATATTGAAGATCATTATTGTAAGCTTCAGAGTTCTCTTCTTTTGTGTCCATGAGCTGTTGAGAAGGTCATTAATATCTGCTGTCTGTGCTTCATTGTATTGAATTCTGTTTTAAATCCGTGGTTCACGGGAGGAAGAAGAGTAGGAAGTGTTTTTTGCATTTGAGAATCTTGAAGCTGATATGTTGTACGTGGTGTATGTGGCTCCATGGACAGTTCAAAGGCTCAGTACTCAATCTTCTTATTAACGATTTTATAGCCATTTAATTGCTTAGGATTTTACTACGCATGAGATTAGGTTTTAGAATACTCTCGAGTGTGGCTTTAGGACGAATATCACTTGTATTTAACAAGGCTGGGGTTGGTTTGGATAGGTTTAGACCATGTCTGAGGGAGGACAAGAAATTGTTGAAACAAGGAGTAAGTCAGCAACACCTCTGGATGTGGTTTTCTGTAGTGTCTATAAACACTCTCCAGCCCCTTCCCGGTACAAATACCTGCTAAATGCTCTGTTAGATTTCAGCAACTGGAAACTTGTAGCAGTTGAGAAAAGACAGATCAAATGCATCCCTAGTGCTCATCTCAAGCTGGAAACTACCACGTCTGGCCCGTGTGACTGCTTCATGGCCACTAAATTGGCTTATGAACTTCGTGAGATACTTTTGTGTAGGGACGTGTTTTGGCTTTCAGTGAGATTGTTATGGGATTTATGTGTGGAGTGCATGGAACTGGCTCATTGATTCTAGTGGACTGATTTTCATACCTTTTCATACTGATTTTCATTTTTTATTGTCGGAAATAAATTGCCATAATTTCTAATGCTTTTGAGGCATGTAGCTGTACAGACGTAAAGTCCTCATGAATGCAAATATTAATACCCAAAAAATATTAATGCAAAGCGGATAAGTCCAGGTGAGGAACTGGGGGGTCTAGTCCTAACTGTACTTTGTGTATTAAGTTCTCTTTGTGGGTGCATTTGATGGTAAAAAATTGCACATTACTTTTCTGGAGGATTCAGGGCTTACTTGATGAGATCACCAAGTAATCTTTCTTGGTTTTTTCTCCTCAAGTGTGTGTCCTCAGAACTACTTGATTTTCTCAGTCACTTGACTCACATTCAGCTGCCTGGGAACCTCAAACATAACAATTCTTTCTCTTATATGCATATGTTCTATCAGGCTTATAAGTGCAGTGAATGTTTATGACAGTGTGAGTAGTGAGAACTTGTGTACTTCTGAAAGGTTTCTAGGAGATACAGGAACATAAAAACTGATGGTGCTGTGTCTGACTTTATAAAAATAACGCTTAATATGTTTTAAGCCTCTTTTCTTTATCTAACGATATAAAGAGCATATTTTTTTAAAAAATACTGCTTCCCTGTAACTGGCGAATAAAGTGGGACTTGGAAAAGTGATGTGTAACTTCGTTCTGTTTATGTAGCACAAAAGCAAAGTACATGGCACAGCTCAGCTTGGAGCAGCCCAACTGTCTGGTTTCTTGCAGTAAGTTTTAGTTCCCTTTTGAATGGAAAAAAAATTGTAGTTATTTCTCTTTTAATTTTTGTACAGGCTATGAATGAAATGAATGGGAAAGAGATAGAAGGGGAAGAAATTGAAATAGTATTAGCAAAGCCACCGGATAAGAAAAGGAAAGAACGTCAGGCTGCCAGACAGGCCTCCCGGAGCACTGCGTGAGTGTCACCCTCGCACCCTGGCAATGCTGCAGAGTGAAGTTGTGCTGTGAAACGGGAGCCGGTTTAGAAGAACCTGAATGACTTGACTTAACTTTTCTCCATGTTGCGTATTGTTAATCAACAAGGGCAAATGCATACTGTATTTTGGGTTGCTCTTGGAGATAAATAATTCAGCGTTTCTTTTTCTTACTAGGTATGAAGACTATTATTACTACCCTCCGCCTCGCATGCCACCTCCTATTAGAGGCCGAGGCCGTGGAGGAAGAGGTGGATATGGCTATCCCCCAGATTACTATGGCTATGAAGATTATTACGATGATTACTATGGCTATGACTATCATGACTACCGTGGTGGCTATGAAGATCCCTATTACGGCTATGATGATGGCTATGCTATAAGAGGAAGAGGAGGAGGAGGAAGGGGTGGGAGAGGTGCCCCTCCACCACCTAGGGGGCGGGGAGCACCACCACCAAGAGGTAGAGCTGGCTACTCACAGAGGGGGGCACCCATGGGACCGCCGAGAGGAGCCAGGGGGGGGAGAGGGGGCCCCGCGCAGCAGCAGAGAGGACGCGGTGCTCGTGGAGCCAGGGGCAACCGTGGGGGCAACGTAGGAGGCAAGAGAAAGGCAGATGGGTACAACCAACCTGATTCCAAGCGCCGTCAGACCAACAACCAGCAGAATTGGGGCTCCCAACCCATCGCTCAGCAGCCGCTCCAGCAAGGTGGTGACTATGCCGGTAACTATGGTTACAATAATGACAACCAGGAATTTTATCAGGATACTTATGGGCAACAGTGGAAGTAGACAAGTGAGGAGGGATTGAGAATATTGGAAACATAGAATTGGCTATAGCTCTACATCTTTCAAAAAAAAAAAAAAAATTGGCTTAATGTTTCATCCTTCAGTAGCGATTGGCTGCCATTTGTATTGGGCTGAAGAATCACTCTATTGTGTATATACTCGAGTCTCTTAGTTTTCTTTTTTCATAAACGCACTTGGACATTACTGGGCTTGCAGAATTCCTGAACTCCATATGGGGTTTCAGTGCTTTTATCATTTTAGGCTTCATTTTAGCAGTTTAAAAGCAGGAATGGCACACTGTTCAATCATGATTTTGCAGAACCTCTGGTTTTGGACAGTTTCTTTTTTTTTTTATTTTTCTTTTTTTTTTTTATTTTATTTTTTGGATTTGGGATAGACTACATAGGAGTATGCTGTACATAAAAGTAAAAGCTAGTGCTTTGTCTTAGTAGTTTTAAGAAATTACAACAAATTAAGTTTTCTTGTATTGAAAATAACATGATTGTATGTTTTGCATTCCTAGAAGTAGGATAACTGTGTTTTTAAATTGTTATAACTTCACACCTTTTTGAAAATCTGCCCTACAAAATTTGTTTGGCTTAAAACGTCAAAGCCGTGGCAATTTGTTCCTTGATGTGATTGTATTTCCAATTTCTTGTTCATGTAAGATTTCAATAAAACTCAAAAATCTATTCAAAACATTACCTATTTCAAATTCAATTGTGTCCTAAAACATTATTTCATTGGTAATTCTTGTGAAAAATATTGTTTTCAAAGTATAACTGCCTATGTGAGTGATCAAATTCATGCAAAATTTCCTGTGCTTTCCAACATGTAGCACTGTGGACATCAGACTGAAAACTAGGAGAAATTGCAGACAGCCCAGAAGGCACTCACTGTTTAATTGCTGTTCAATAATTTATCAGCATCTAATTTTGAAACAATTTTTTTCCTATTTAAAAGTGTTGAATTGTATCCAAGCATTCACAGAGATCCAATTTAAATGTAGTCTTCTAATGTAATGTGGAGAAGGAAGCAGATCCTACAATGGTGTTAATTTTGTTCCTTTGATGATGTCCTGTGGAGGCTGTTCTGGTAGGATCCAGCCTTATTGTGTAATTGAGCGTACAAACACACAGGGAAATTATTTTGATCTCAAGCATCTTAGTCTAATCTAAAATAATATTCGACTAGGAATGAGAATTACAACTTGGGTGCTGTGGCACACTAACTTCTTGCTACAGATAACACAAACATACTCTCCAGATTCTACTTATTTCTATCTTGACGTTTTAATTTGATGTTCTGCCATGATGAACAATTTGCCTTAGAATTCTCCTGCCTTATAATAAAGGCTGTTAAAAAGTTTAAGACTTTATCTTTTGAGGGCATTGCTAGCTACATTATATTGTGTTGCTTTGACCCTTGTCTTGGACATTCCCAGATGTCAATTTTAACTGGCAAATCATGACATTACTCTTGTGTTGCATCTAAGCCATTCTGTACCCCAATGAAGAACATTTGCTTCTCAAGAAAAGAGAGAAACAAACAGATTTATACTTTCTCTAAAGAAAACTATTGCTGGTCTTCTAAATATCCAAATCCAATACATTGCTCATACTTGATTTACAGCATTCCAAACACAGACTATTGAGGAAGTTAAACTTCAGTGGTCATACTCCTCCCTTTGTCTTCTATTCCTGTCTGGTGTCTCAAGTGTGTTATGTCAGAATATACTCAGTAAGATGAGCCTGCCCACACTGCTATGGATCTGGAATGGGATTGCAGGGTTTGAGTTGTGACCTGAATCGAAGATGTCTGTCTGCTTCTCAGAAATGGGTTTGCCTGTGTCAGGCTCTTCCGATTAATAGAATTGGTCATAAGTAGCTTAAAAGTGCTTTTAAAAACGTCAGTATCTAGTACGTTGGGGGTTGGGATTTTTTTTCCCCATTTCATAAAGTTAATGGGACCAAATCATGTCCTCTCTGTTTCTTACCTGAGCAGTGAACTCGGAGGGCTGTTGCCTGAGTATACACTTCAGGCTTTGCCTTGTGATAAGGAAGGATGTGGTTTGTAATTCTGTTCTAACACAAAGTGTTGCTGCCCTATCCATATGGCTTTCTGGTAGTTATACAGCTCTTGTAGTGCTGAGCAGAACCCTGTAGTCCCAATAAGTATTGGCTTTTCAGTATTCATTGTAAAGGGGATCTAGTATGAGGAGCTTAACTGGAATCATGCTTCAAGTCCTCTCTATCTTGGAAGAAGGTAGTGTTCCAATATTGCACATGTTAGCCTAGGAGAGGTGAGGTGCTAGTAAATGCTGTGGGGGGAGTGGGGAGGAAGTGAAACATCTCAGTTACAGTGGTTACAAAACAGCTGAGAAGCAAAAATGTTAAAATTGTCTTCCTCGAGAACTGTAAGGCTGCATCTTGTATTTACTTCTGCCCAAATCACCATTTATACTAGTAGTTTTATTAAATATGAGGAGCAAGCTATACATTTTTATAATTGAAAATCATAATAGTTAAACTCAGTAGAAGTTTATAAGATATACCAAGTTCTTTGATTTACATGGTTTATGGCTACTCAAATTCACCTTTTAAATTTGCAGCAGTACTTTTAATCCTTAGATAAGGTGTGCTACAGCTTGCTCGAATAGTTGTGTGTGCTGAACTTGAAGAACTTAATGAAATGATGGAAAAAAATTATCAAGCAAAGATACTGTAGTACAGTGGAAAACTACCATGCCTGACTCAAGGGAAGAATTTCTCAGCACAATTCTGACATCTAGTTAAAAAATAAATTTAAATTTACTCTCGTGCATTTCTTTTGATTGCTTCTTCACTATATCTTAGCAAAGATCCTCTATAATGCTGAAAATGGATTTCAACTTGCACACCAATATTCAGCTTTTATGAGTATCCTGCTGGCATTGGAGGAGGAGCCATGAAATGGAGTTTTAATAATCATTTGATCACTCATTTATAGCAGTTGCTTAAATGTCTGTATTGATAAGGTGTTTGACTTAAGAAGCAAGTTACCAGATTCCTAGCAGTTCCAAAACTTGAGCAAAATACTTTTACAGCTACTGTTATTATATACTTAATTTCACTTTATTAACATTAGTTTACTAAACTCAGCTTAATATTTTACTGTTTTATTCAACATAGTTTGCATTTTTTCAAAGTGTTAAAGGTTTAATTTTTTCTAGCAATTGTTTATTTTTAAATCTCAACTTCTGTAGTCTGATTATTAAAGAATGACAACTGCATTGCTTAAACCTTTCCAAAATAAACTCGAAGTAGAAGATCACCGCATGATTTTGGTGACTCTGTATAAAAACCTGACCACTTTTTGTCCCTTCTATGTTTGGACATTAAGCCCATTTCTGTAATATGAACTACACAGAAAAAAAAATACAGAGGGCACTCTTATTATAAGGCTAGGAGAAAAATCAATGTGAAGTGCTGAGCAAAAAGTCTTAAACCTCTCAAAAACATTTGGTACCAGGACCTGTAGACCCTACTGAACGAATGTATTTTCAGCAAGACTTAAATTGTTATCCAAAAGTGCTGGTGGCCCATCCACAGAACAGCAAGGACCTATCCTAGAAATCTGTCACGGGTAATCTTTGATCATGCATGACCTGAGGTGGAGAACGTGTGTGATTAAGGATTGCCTGGACAGGGGAGGTTGTCAGTGGAATTCTGTCATTCACATGAACTACGTGAGTAGCTCAGAGCCTTATAGAAAGAGTGTACCATGTTGTGTTCCTGTTTTTTTCTAAAACAACAACAAAAAAAGAAGTTAGAGCTTCTGTTAACTTAGAATTTGAATGAAGCTGTTGTAGTCTATTGGCTTAAATTGTCTTTTGAAACCCAGAGCAGTTTTGTTGAGCATGTATTAGTTGATAAAATGTGTTGAGTAAGGGAGAAAAAAAAAATCAGTTATACTAAAGGGAAACCATAAGCTTTTGGTCTCATTCAAATAAAATAGTCAAGTTGGATCTGCAATACTTGGTTATTGATCAGGAACTTCTGAAATTTTAGAACAGGAGAATCCCTCTGAAGAAATGTTTTAACAACTTGGAGGTTACCAGAAGCTCTGAAAGACAGTTCAGAATATATTTTCTGATGTCCAGAAATCTGCAAGTGTCAATTTTGTATTTTAACTCCTTCCTTTTACCTGACTATCAGGGAAGCGTGATTGAGGCTGACCTGACATGTCATGATGTCGACTTGCTAGGTGGGGTTCGCAGGGGACATTAACCTTGGAGTTATCGGTAAGACAACTTTCTTTCTCATTTCCTTCAGTAAGCTGAAAGGGTTGGTGTGGGAGGAGGGAGGATATGAGCTCCACAGACCTGAGCACTGGAGTAGCTTTCAAAATCTGCCATTACCGTGGAGAGATTGCAAGTGTGGAAGGTAAAGGTTGAGGAGAGGCATGGCATAGGTTCTTGAAATTAATTTGGAAATAAAGATGACTTGCACTTTCGAAGAAAGGTGGATGCTCTTACAGGGGTTCTGGAAGCATAAAACATTTTGAACATTTAAATTTTTCCTCTCTAATTAAATCCAGGTATGGGTTGGATTTCTTTCCCCAACTGTGGAAAAGCAAAGAATTTGCAGCACACTTCTTCAAAGCTTAAGAATGCTGTTAAAAAATGTGTCCAAGTAGATCTCTGGAAAATAATAAAATTTTGCCTTGGAAATAACAAAACTGGCATATCATGAGTTTGAGTCATTTACGTATTGAACATGATAATGCTTAGAAGGCTCTAATTGAGAGAGAATGGCTTTTGTACCAAGGGACAGTTGTAGTTGATCCCATTATAAAATCCCACTGGATTTTAATAATCATCTCTTTTTGTGGAGGGCGTATGTTGATTCTAGACAAACAAATATCAAAAGCTGAAGAACAGGTTTGCAAATCAAATACTTGGACGTGTTGAATTCTTCATGGCACCTGCTCATCTTGCACCTTTCCTCAGCCAGCAGACTTGTCTTTTCCTGGTTGTGCATGCAGTACTTGGAAAGGAGCAGAGAAGTTGGAAAAGCTTACTAGGCTAGAGGAGCATTCCAGGTGCAGTCATTGTTTACCGTGGGACTGAATAGCATGCCAGTTCTGACTCCAACTGCAGAAGAAATGTACCTGGTGAGTACGGGTATTTTGTAAGGATTTTTCAGAAATGAAGTATTTGTTTAATTCCAGATAAACTTTACTCGGCATACCACGACTTGAGAACGGTTATGATCACACAGAGTCATCAGTGTTGTTTCACTTGAAAGATCATAAACAGGAAAAAGAGGATCTCTTAATTCTGGATTTCCGAATCTGCATGTCCCATAGAGCTGCTGATAGTGAGTGTAGTAGGATGTGTAGTAGGCTCAGGTAGCCTGTTACTGGAAAAGGAAGCAGATGGCAAGGTCCTTACAGGAGAAAAAAACACTGAATGGATTGGCTTTTGCACATGTGGAATTTGGAGATAGCTGGAAATAACGGGAATGGGACATGCTCCTTTCATGAAACATCACTCTCTTACCAGTGCAGTTTATGATTTTAAAACACGTTGTCAATGTGTATTTATGCAATCGTCAGCTGCCAAATTGCATTAAATGCAATAAAAAAGGGGAAAAAAGAATGAAAAGCAGACCAAATTCCAGTTCTGCCCTCCATGCTTCAGACACGAGCTTCACTTTTTTCCTTCCTTAGCACCAGTGAGCATACAATTTTCTCGTTGGATTTTCCTGTTGAACTTCCTGCAGAGCTTGTGTAAGTGTAGGATGCACAGGTTTTTTCTCTCTGTTTTTAAATCTTCACAGCAGCCTGTGAGAGGTGATTGTATTTCCATTTTAATTTCAAGGAATGAGCATCCATTGCATCAGCACCTGTTCACATGACATTATTCTTTCTGACATACCTTCAGACATTTCAGATTTGGTGTGCAGAAGGTGCATACCCAGCTGGAATTTCAGAGGAGATGTGGTGTAAGCATTAATTTCATTATAGGAAAGGAATCTGATTCTGGAGAGCATTCAGCTATCTTAGCAATGGATGCTTCTTTCTGTTCTGAAGTTCCCTGCTGTGCTGCTTTAACTGCTGCAGAAAAAGGCAAGTGAAACTGCATGGGCTGAAAGTCCTGTGAGTAAAAATATTGCAGTTCTTTAAAAAAGCCAAAACCAACCAAAAACCTTTACAAAAAACCCAAAATCCCAAACAAGATGGCATGTCTGTGCCCACAGCACCCTGCAGACTGGGCTCCTTTTCCTTCTCTCCCTGGGAAAGGCAGAGGAGTTGCAGTGGTGTCCTTGCAGGTAGGTGGAAGCTGGTCAGGTTTGGGAAACACCCCACTAATGCAGCAGTTCAGGAACAGCTGCATCATTTTTCAGTGAACATGAGTTACTGGAAGGGATGGCTCTAGTCCGACATCAGACTCCTTTTTGATGCATAGAGCTTCTGCTTCTGTTAGCAAAAAATTCTTCTCTGTTCCAAACTGAGACCACAAAACCTTTAGTGAGAAAAAACCCACAATCAGACTTTTAATATCAAGAGCCTGAGAATGATTGCAGTTACTTACAGAGGTAGGATTGCTTGATGAAAATTGAGATGTAAGTGTGATTAGATGCTTGTTACACTCATGGTTCAGTCCTGTCATTAAAACAGTTCAGCCAGTGCAGGTGTCTTATGCTGTAAGGAGCCTATAAGAAGATGGCTGGTGGTAGAATGAAAGGAGAAGCAAAAGCCTATGGCTGTGTAAATGCACACATTTTTTTCTCTATTGGTTGTCTAAATAAGCTATTTTAGAAACTATAGTTATTAACAGCAATCAGAAATCAGGCTCTGAAGAAGTTGAAACTCATTTTTATATCTTCAGTACACAAGTACCTGGACCCTTTTATCTACTAATAATGTTTTAGCTTCCATTCTCTCATCTCATAATCCCTGAAGAACATTCATGATGCTGTATGAATTGAGTTGGTAAGTTACCTCTCCTTGTACGTGTGGAATTTAATTATTGGCCTTCCTGAAAGGATTTCAGGACTTCATTTATGCCATCTGGTATTACAGCCTCTGCACACACACTAGGATACTAAAGTTGTGTCGTGATATCAAGTCAGTTGGAGCCTGGATATGCT
>WAAG01080006.1:15183-59153 GCA_013390105.1 Tichodroma muraria
AGCTTTATATCCACACACTGATGGCAGGAACCCATCAACCTTCACAGCTTCGTGGAACGGTTAATTCTTGGTTGCATTCATTTGAGGCAAGTGATTTTCATCTGGGTTCTTTGATCTCTGGTCTCTGGCATATGCTGGATCATCAGCCTGTCTTAGCTTATGCCTCTTGATGTCTTCAGGCTTCATTCATCTTTTAGAGAAATAGGATGTTGTGATCACAGTTCTTGAATCTTAAAATCTTCGGTTTCTCTAGAATAAGCTGATTTGTATTCATGGCTTTTGGCTGTTAGAAAATGCTCTTGGGGAGTGTGGTAGTGCACTGCCTCGGGTGGTATCACCTTACTGATGACACCTTGACAGGTATCATCACTTGCATAAACAGCATGAAATCTTGCAGCCTGCTTGTTCTTCATTCATGTAAGTACCCCAGAGTCAGAGTCATTTAGGACTTTAAATCCTTGCCTTGTCTTGAAAAAAGAGTAAGCAAACACCAGTTAATGTCACTGCTGCACAGCATTATGAATTGCCTGAACAGATGTTAGTGAAGTGATTGTTGCATTTTATTTCATCTGCAGGATGTTCAGGTTGCTCCATCTCTGAACAGTTTCTCTGTTCTTAATGGACAGTTTGGAAAAGATGATGATCTGTTCCACAATAGCTGGGATTTCTTTTTATTCTGCATGCTTAAGAGAAGCATCTAAAAAAGAGCAGACGGAACAGAATTAAAAAGAAGAAAGCCTTACTGATAAAGTCAAGAAACATGGATATTCATTTCTTACCACGGACCAAACCTCCAAACTGGTATTCAAAAACTGAAGTGTAAAAATAGCTGAAATCAGTATGTCACATTTCCTTTAGTAAGCTGAAGCAGTAGCTCAGGTGAACATCACCTGCATTCTTGTTTCCAGATTCAGTCCTAAGTTTTAGCCTACAGATAATTGTATGATGCAAAGAGTTGTAGCTTATTTTGAAGAAAACACGGTAAGGATCTTTCCAAGTCTACCTCAGTAATTTGGGATGTTTGGTGGCATGTGAAATAAGTGACTTTGTTTCACTTACCTTTGGCTTTATGGAGAGGCAGGAGGATGGTGTAACACCTGCTCATGCTCACTGTAAACTGTGTGTGTGTGAGTTGATTAGCTATTTGCATATTGATATTACTACCTAGCAATCTCAAATTATTCACCACATTAGTAAAGAGCCTTTCCTGAGATTGTAAATTCTATTTTATTCATGTTTGCTGCTTTTGTATCTGCTGAATGCCAGCTCCCTCTTTTCTGTGGGGTAGGATTGCAGGACCTGTTCTGTTTGTTTGAATAACGTTCTCCTCTTTGAAATGCCATTATTTCTGGTCTGTTTTTAGATGATGAAGGATAGACACTGTGATGGGCACTAAAGCATGGACTTGAAGTGTGAACTCTGGTGGCAGGTACTCCCATCTGGTCCCAGTGGTCTGATATGTCTGAGGAAGGCTTAGGTGCTGTGTGTCTTAGCTGTGGTTTTCTCCATTTATTAATTTCAGTGTTGATTGAAATCTTTGTCTTTATTTATAGCATATCCAGCATACGTGTGTATCTGTGTAACATGTGTGTGTCTGTGCTGCAGCAGAGAAGGTAAGTTTAGAGCTTGGGGCTGGGGGCAAAGGGGTTGACAACCAAGCTCTGGATAGTTAATCTGTTTTGGGTTTTTTTCTGATACCATCCTTAAAGTTTATGGACAGATACTGGATTTATGGACATCTGTCAGATTGATCAGACAGCTGCTAAAACCATTACAAAATGGCAAGAAACAGGGCATATATATTATANAATTTGAGAATTAGATTTTTAACTATTCTTGCAGTATTTTATTTGTCCTTTAAGATACAGACACAGGTGCAAATTCACAATCTGTTCAGTGAGATATTTTTCCTATTCGTTTTCCTGATTAGTGTTAGTGTCACACTTGTTGCTAGAAACTGTTGAGCTGGTCATGCTCATTTTTCTCTGCTGAGCTCAGTGAGTTTTGCTCTCCACTCTGTGATGGGGGATTGCTGGTTGCTGTTAGCTGTGCTTTAATGACAAGAATTCCTGGGTTTGGTCAAGTTTAGGACATGTTTGTTCGAAAGCCTAATAAAAGCATTAGCTAATATATATCTCGATTCTCTGATGTGGATTATAAAGGACTTGCCTGTCAATACATCTGAATTACCTTGTTTTGACAGGTAAAATTTGATAATTAAATCTGTATCTCCTCCTTAGCTAACAAAGCCAACAAGTCTCAGATATGCTTTTCTAGGCAGAATCATGTGTAGACAGCAAGGTTTTATTATCTGTGAGGAAAAATGCATTATAAGAACATGAAATCTAGATGACCTTGAATGAAAACGAAGAAATAAAATTTTATGAGATACAGTATATTAATGCCCCAACTTGGATGTAGGAATTCCTGAGTAGTAATTTTGTTTTAACTGCCATTAAAGCTCTATGTACGATCTGTACTTCTGCAGGGAATGTGAAACATCCCAGGGATTGGCCTGAAGAACCCCAGCACCTGCCTTTCATGGCAAGTGACCTGAGCATTGATGTGCCCATGGCAGCAGTTCAGGTGGGTGTGTTGCCTGTATTTGCAGACTTTTCTTGTTCTCTGCATTGTACCAGAAACTGCACGTGCCTTGTACAACCTGTTTGGCCCTCTTGTAATGTCCGGTTTTCCTAATAAACATCTTTTGAAGTCTTTGCTTTGTGGCTGATTTCCAAGGGTCCAAGTTCCCATGTGTTAGGTACATCCTTCTGATATATTCTTTGGATCATGCAGGGAGGAGAAGAGGAACTCTTAACTGCTTCCTTTGAATAAAAACCTTATTTGAAGCTGCTACATCCACACAAGACCTTGACTAGTAGTTTCTCCGTTTTGACTATTTTCTTGGAGTGTCCTGGTGCTTAAGATCAGACAGAAAACCATTGTAAGCAAAATCAAAGAAATTTCTCATGAAGAAAAATTAATTCTGAATGTTGCTTTGGGAAATGATGGTGAAACAAATGGGAAGTTGTGATCTTGGGCTTTTGTTCCTGTGAAGTGCCAAATCCTGTGGGGAAACTTCAGCCATATGAAGGTGAACTACCTTGTGCTTACATGAATACCGAGAGTTTGGCTTCATCCTGGCTTGCTAGTTTTTGTTTCAGAGGAGGACTGAGAAGAGAATAGGATGCACCCAGCAGTGTGTTTTCAATATTCCTCCATTTGGTTCTTTCCAGGGAGGATGGAATGTAGCCTGTGTGCCCGTGAAGATCTGTCAAGTGGTGAAAATTTTGTGTGCATGTGTGTATTGACTTCAAAATCCCTTTTTTTCCATAGCAGTGTTCTGGCATGTCGTGGACATCAGTTTGGCTTTGTTTTTCAGTTCAGCTGGGCAGACATTACCAGAATCCCTCAGAAAGACACTCTTTTTTCCTGTGTTTAGTCCTTTTTACATGCAGCATTGTACTAATCTTGCTGAATAGCAGGAATGTACTTTCCTAACAACAGCTACTACAGAAGTGTAAATTAAGAAGCTGGCATGAGGTTATTTTGGAGACTTGGCCATGAAAAGCGGATTAGAGTTAATCCCGTAACAAATATGTTTGGCAACTTAAAAAACATCCAAACCCAAACATGTTTGGCAACTTAAAATCCAGAAGTTTTGATGTTTGATTCAGCTCTAACCCTCAACAAACAAAATCTTCTCGAATGTCTCATTTTGGCACGTTGTGGTGTCAGTGCTGTGTGTGCAGTCCCTGAGCACAGTCCCTGGTGTGGCCTGCTGGCAGGCAGTTTGCTCCCTGGGAACAGGATGGTGTGATGTTGCATTCAATCAAAATTCAGTGAAGGTCTCCTATTATGGGAAATGTTTATCCTGTGAATAACCAAGCAAATCACTTTCATTGGGAGAGAGGAGACACTTTTCAACTAGGACTGGCCTGAAGGAATCATTGGCTACAGATGAGGAGCCATCCCCAGCCCTGTGAGTCCACCAGAACAGGAATAAACTTGCTTTATGTTTGTGTTTGATTGTGTGAATTCCTGCTTTTTCTAAAGGCACCTGTGAATTGGAAATGTGTAAGTTGTATTCGTGTGAGGCCCCACCTGCAGTGCTGACGTCTCCTTCTGTGAGGTCCCCAGCACAAGGAGGACAAGGAGCTGCTGGACAGAGTCTAGAAGAGGCCACGCAAATGCTCTGAGGCCTGGAGCCCCTCTGTTCTGGAGCCAGGCTGGGAGAGCTGGGGGTGTTCACCAGGAGAAGGCTTGGGGGAGCCCTCAGAGCCCATTCCAGTGCCTAAAGGGGCTCCAAGAGAGCTAGAACAGTGTTATGTTCTCATTATTTTACTTATTTTTTTTCCCCTGACAATTTAACTTGATCAGTCATAGACAAAATTCTTCATGGCCTGCAGTTCTTGCATTTTAAAAATTAGCAAGCATCTCTTTACAGGTGATTTTATTGCCAGCTGCTGGAGTTCAAATAAAATTTTTGATTTTTTTTTTTTTTTAATATATTTTGGCTAGCTGCAGTTCCCTTGGACGAGGGCAGGTGCATTAGAGATGTACTTAAAGAAGTGCAGGCTAACCTGTCCATTACCAAACCACACACTGACTCATCATTTTGTTTGTAAAGATCAACTGAGAAAACAACCGAAGGCCAATATTTGAATTTTATCTCTATAAGGACATGAAAAAGATTAGGCAGTAGACAGAATTGGAAAATAGTGTGCGAATGTCGGTGCTGTCAGCTGAGGTGGCAGATGTAGCTTGGGCTGCAGCAGTGGGAATGGGGACAGCACAGAGACACGGCAGTGCTGGGAAACTCTGACCTGCAGCTCCAGAAACAAATGTTTCCAGACAGCTGCTGCAGCAGCCTTGGTGATAATTTTGGTGGTTTTTGCATTCCTGGGCCTGCCCTTCATCCAAGAGAGGGTTTGGAATGGAATTGGACAACTCTGCAGTGTAAATTTGTTACTAATCATTCCTCCTGAGCTGCCCTGCTCTTAATTCCACTGGTCACTGCAGGAACCAACGCTGCCGGCAGCCTCAGCCATGGAATTGGTTATGTCAGTGCTGTTGATTTTTGGGTGACTGTGGAAGATGTGCCTGGAAATCACACTCTAGCCAGGATCACTAAAAATCAGCTTCTTGTCCCATTGTGACCTGGGGGCATACCAGAAAAGTGACTGCAAAGTTTAGAGGAACCTGACCCACCTGCAACTTGATGTAAAAACGTTAAACTAAAGAACAGCAGGTGACAATGATTATTTCTGTGTTGATAATGTCATGAACTGTCAGTTGTGATCTGGTTTAAACATGTGCCCTGTGATCACTCCCAGTGCTCCAAAGATTTATGCTTGGTTTCTGCCTTAGACTTCACTGTTTCCACTTCTGATCTCTGATGCTTTTTCCTGTATTTTCTCTCTATGCAGCTTCTTTTTGTTTTATGATGAAATGGAATTCCTACAGAGTTTTGCAAAACATGAAAAATAATAAAATCTCTTTGGTCATGACTTCCCCAGAGCTTTGCACACCTCAGGTTTTAGTTGCTATGGACCCCTCTACCCCTCTACTTCAGGGACTGTGTCTGGGAGATGCTGTAAATGGGCAGTGCCCAGAGGTGGGCTGGACTGGCTGAGGAGCTGGTGTGAGGAGGGAATAGAGGCCACAGAGATGCTCTGAGGGCTGGAAGAGCTGGGGCTGTTCAACCTGGGAGACCTTAGAGC
Source organism: Tichodroma muraria (assembly GCA_013390105.1). Lineage (NCBI taxonomy): Eukaryota > Metazoa > Chordata > Aves > Passeriformes > Sittidae > Tichodroma > Tichodroma muraria. Next base: position 20,907 of record WAAG01080006.1, read on the forward strand.
CCCTTCCAGTGCCTAAAGGGGGCTCCAAGAGAGCTGAGAGGGGCTTTAGACAAGGGTCTGGAGAGACAAGGGGGAATGGTTTAACACTTCTGGAGGGCAGGGTTAGATGGGATACTGGAGAGAAATTGTTCCCTGTGAGGGTGGGGAGGCCCTGGCACAGGGTGCCCAGAGAAGCTGTGTCTGCTCCTGGATCCCTGGAAGTGTCCAAGGTCAGGCTGGACAGGGCTTGGAGCAACCTGGGAATAGTGGAGGGTGTCTCTGCCCATGGAAGGGGGTGGAATGAGATGATCTTTAAGGTCTCTTCCAACCCAAACCATTCTGTGATTGTATGTGGTACAGGAGCTCCGGGGCACTCCTGGATGAGGAAGGCTTTTGGAGATTCGGAGTGTGTTGTGCATTTTTAGGACAAATGCATAAAGCAGCAAAAATAAGGACATGGTGTCCTAGGGCACAGGCTGTGATGCAGGGTGGGAACAGGGACCACATCTGCTTTCCAGGGCTTGCCCTGCCTTGGCACACAGCCTGCATCCTTCCTCCATGGCTTCCCCTTACCTGGAAAAGAGGTGTTGGAGCTGGGTGTCATTGGGCCCTGCTAAGGTGTGGTCCTGAACTTCAGTGAGCTCCCATCATCTCATCTGTGAATCCACCCACCTCCAGTGACAGCTCTTCTACCTGAATACCTGAGTATCGTCTGCTGTGATGATCTGTCTCATTACCTGTCTTCCAGGCTGCTGTCATTGCCTCCCACATCTGAGTTCTACCACTGAGCTCCCTCCTACATCAGAGCTTTCAGAGCCTTCAAAGGAGGTCTTCACACTGAAATTCTGTGAAATCTGGTTATTTCTGTGCCCTGGCTGCCTCAGCTGGGATCCTGTAGCTCTCCCTGCCTTTTGCTTTGGGAACCTCCAGTCTGGCCATTTCCTGGCTCCTTGCATCCCTGTGCAAACTGGAGCTGCCTCTTGTGCGGCAGCATGTCTAATCAGTTTAGAGAACCTGAGGCCACTTGAGTGCATTAAAATACTCCAGGATTCATGATTTAAGTACGAAATTTCCCTCATCTTCCTTGTGCAACGTGGGAGTGGTTTCAGGCACCCTGTGTACCTGTGCCTGCTGCTGGGGGGGGGGGGGGGGGGGGGGGGGGAAAAAGGAGTTCCCCACTTTTTAAAAAGAGTCCTGAAAGCTTCCTGGGGAGCTGGTGNGTTGGCATGCAGGGGGGCCGCTTCCCAGCCCCTCATCCCGGGCTAACAGCTGGGCTCCCTTGAGAGCAGCCCTGGAGAGAGACCCACTCCGGCCCCAGAGTAAATCCCTGCTGGGGCTAGTGCTCTGGTTTTTCCTCTTTATTTATTGCTTATTGGCAAAAATAAGTGTTTTCCCGGTGGGTGGAAAGCGTGGCCTCTAGCTGCAGCGGGCGCAGTGGCTGCTGTGGGCTCTGCCCAGACAGAGACGAGTAGATTCATATGTAGATTTGACAGGCACGTGCTAAACGCAGGGAGGCCCCTGTTCCAGGCGAAGCCCGGCTGGAGGCTGTGCCTGGGGAACTGCCCAAGCCGGGCCCTGCAGGCGAGGACCTCCTCTCCCAGTGTGCTCCCTTTCAGCCGTGCTGTAGTTTTCTGTGACTCAGTGGCTGGATGGTCTAGATATCCTTGTATTTGTAGAAGCATGGGACATCCTGTGTTCCTACAGGATGAGCACAGGACCCAACTGTCACCTCCTAAGCAGGGATATCCCTATGGTTGCTGGTCAGAATGCAGCCGGTGATGACCCTGCCAGACCTCTCCCCCAGGGACCAGCTTTCCTCAGGGGCTGGGCTGGGGTCAGCTGTTCCCACCTGCAGGCTTTTGGAGGACTCTTTCCCTGTCCTGGTGGAGGTGTATCCCTTTGCACAGACACGGCTGTGGGAGAGCTTGGCACTGCAGGAATGGCTCTGGACTGCTGGTTCCTCCTGAGCAGCAGGGTCCTGGCAGGAGGGAATCACTGATGGGATAACAGGAGCAGTGATGGTGCTCTTGCCATTTGTGGATATCTCTTGTGAGATTTTGTGAAATCTCTTGGGACATTTGTGCAATGGAGATGCTGTGACCTGAACACACGACTCCGGTGCGCGGCTGGAGGCAGGACATGACTGTGTGTTCTCCAGCCAGGCTGAGAGCTGCAAAAGAGAGCCAAGTGGGAAGGATTTTCACCTGGGATCTGATTGTTTGGCACATTCAGAAACCTCTGAATACTACAAGAGGTACACACAGGATCTGTGTGTCCCTTCAGAAATACTGTTTCATTGAAGCATGGCCTTGGCATCTCCCTGGCATATGAGTGCAGGACCCCTGCTCCTGCTCTCCTGGCTCTCCAGGGCAGAGGAGCTCCAGCCCTGTGCTGCCCTAGGCCTTTTTGGTTACAGGCTTGGAGGAAGTCACACTCGTGCTTTGGGAGGTTTGTGTGAAACAGAGACATCCTGGTGGTACCATTCCTGAGGACTGGCTCAGTCAGCAGCAGCTGGGGTTGTTGCTGTTTTCCCAGGCATTCCCACTATACGCTTCTGTGGGGAGGAGAGGAATGGAGTAGGCTGGACTCAAGAGCCTGAGTCTCATGTTCGTTATCCCTGTAAGAACTGTGCAGGACTGTTCCAGCCATCACACGTCATAGATGTTGTCCAAATGTGACAAATACCACTAACCCAAGACAGGGGGCTAGAGAAATCCACCAAACTTGGCTGGTTAGAAATCATCAATGATTGCTCCTAGTGGGGGGAATGACTTTGCAAGCTCCCTAGGACACACCTACAGAGAAACCTCTGCAGCCTTCAGGGCCAGGTGTCCCGGCACTGTGCAGGGTGGCTGCTGTGAGGAGCCAGCAGGAAGCGACCCAATATCACCCTTGCAGTAGCTAGACCAGTAACTAGAGGCCCTGTCCCGGAGAGGGCACGAGCCCTGTCCTGTTGCTGTCCTGGAGGCACAGGACAGGACACATCTGTGTCCTTGGTGGCAGTCAGGGTCTGCGACACTTCCTGCAAGAGTCCTTGGGTCCTCACGGCTTGTGGCAATCACAAACCCACCTGTTCAACTGCTCAAAGGTTGTGGACCTCAGCAGAACAAGCCACTACTTGGCTGCAGCTTTTTGTTCTGTTACTGGTTTCTGCAGTTTCGTGGTAAATACGTACTGGGGGTGAGACAGAGCTCAGCCTGGCTGCAGTCTGTTGGGCTGTGCCAGCTGCAGGCAGCACCAGCTGGTCAGTGCTCATTGCAGGCACAACAGCCTGAAGTCTTGGGGTTTGGTATTGTTACGGACACAAAAAGGGAGTTGAAACTTTTTAATAGTTGTATTTCGGTTCACAACTGTGTCAGTTATGCCAAGTAGTTCTGGGTGGTCACAAGAGCTTGCAGTTGTGGTGTTGTTTATGTTGCATGGTTGCATTCCTAATGGTTGTTATAGTAATGAAGTTATTGGGGGAATAGTACTGGGGGGGATCTTCCACTCTCATTTGGGCAACTCAGGGACGACAACCAAGGGCCTTCATTGGTGGGTACAACCAACCAATCAAATCATGGCGGGAAAGAATGATTGGTGTAGAAAGCGCCCTGATAACGACCAATGAGAGCCGAGGAAATGCACCAATCACACGCAGGATCCAAAATGGACCAATCGCTGAAGGGACCGAGGTTATAAGAAGAGCCTGACAGCCCTCAGGGGTGCTTCTGTCTCATGAATAGAGCATTCCGGGAGGTGGCCTGTACAGGTATTTTGGTTGCTCTGGCTTCCCTTGAGGGGCTGAGACTAGCTTAGCCTCTTGTCCCTGTAGCCATTTTGTATCAATAAATAATTGGCCTTTTACCACCCTTGGATTTATGGCCTCAGCATTACTTTTTTTTTTGCAACATTGTAACAGTATCACTTCTTACTTTTCAAAAAATAAATTGTACAGAGAAGCTGTAAAACAAAAAATGTATTGTTCATGTTCATATTTTGTCTCTTCTTTTGACTGTCCAGGTAACTTGGGGTGAAGTGAAATCAGAACAGACGTGAGTTTGGGGGAGTTCCTGACGCAGGGTAGGATCTTAAAATATTTTCTGTGTAGTCCTGACATATTCTGCTCAAATGCTGTGGTATAGCATCCTGGGGAGGGTGGTACTGCGTATCAGAGAGGAGGAATTTGATGATTTTTAGGTCTACAAGAATAGAAGTAGGACAAATGCAAATGTGCTGAGTGAAAGGATAGTCCCTTCACAGAGTGATTTTGCACCATCCTGGGTCTGGAATGTGACACCTTCCAAAAAGCCACTTCTGAAAACTATTACAAAATGCATTTGCCCAAAGGCTCCCGGTACAGCCATCTTTGTACTGGCACACCTGCCTGAGCTAAGGACTACAGAGACCCTTGGGAGGAGCTCGTGGAGAGGTTCGGGTGGTGGATGTTAAGCAGCAGATAAGGAAGGTTCTGCCTGAGCAGTCCCTGCAGTGGGAGCACACTGGGACTGTGGCCGAGGGGGTGCATGATTTCACAGAAAGGCTGAGGAGGCCTGTCCCATGGAGCCATGCCCTCCCACGTGCTGCTGCTGAGATGACGAGTTGGCAAACTATGGAAAAGGTGTAGGAATTGATGTGGAAAGCAGGAATCAGCAGAATTAGCTGCAAATGAAACATGAAGAAATCATTCCCTGTCCTGTAGCTGCTGTGTGCCCAGGGAGAGACTGCTAGGTGCACTTGGGCAAAGGATTCCTTTGCTGTCACTGTCTTGGACAACTCAGGTGTTCCTGTCACATCTGCTAGTCTTGTGCCAGGCCAGCTTGTTCTCAGTCATTGCTCTGGCCATGTGCTTCAGGACTTCAGACTGGCTTTCCGGCGTGAGCAAGAGTCTGTCTCTTGCCAGGACAGGGACGTGGTGCAGAGACCTGTCCCCGTGGTCTGTGTCCCACTGGGTCAGGTATAGCTGGGTGTGGAGTGCTCTGCTGCCTGGTGGTTCCAACAAGGACCGGGGAAATCCTGGCTCTGGTGCGTGCAGGGATGTGATGGGAGGACAGTGACCAAGCTGTCACTGTAGAGACCTTCCAGCAGTTCCTGAGCTGGTCTGGGAGGTGTCCACAAGTCAGGCATCAAATAGCACAGGGTTACACTTCATCCAGGGGAACAGTCTTCCTTATGGGAGAGGAGACAAACTCACTTGGAAGTTGCGTTTAGATCCAGGCTGATGTACAGAGTCAGGAGACAAGGAAGCGAGAGGATGGGGTGTGCAAACCTGCACGTGCAGCCCTCCAGGGCCCTCCAACACGTGCAGGGCCACCAGCACACGTGCAGGGCACACATTCTTCACCTTTTATGCCAGCCTTGGTGGGCAGTGGGAGGGCTTTCATCTTCTATTCCCAAAGCACTTACACTTAGTTTATTCCAGGCAGGTACGTTTCAGTCGCCCTGAGGTGTTGCTGTTGCTGTGCTGTGCTGGAAAGTTGGCAGGTGCTGGGAGATAAAGGAATGGCTATGATTTCCTGCACTGAGGAATGAAAGGATGGTTGCAGGGAGGAAATCTCTTGCTGCTTATGCTGCAGAAATTGTTAGGTCTGCTTTAGGCGGAGCAAGTGTGAGGGATCAACGCTGAGGACAAGCTTATGTGATTGTAATTCAAAGTCAGCCACCGGAATTTAAAAAATTTATTTGATTTCGGAGTAGCACTGCGTGATGGCCAGTAGAATGTAGTCAGTCACATGAGGCTAGAATCTGGAGTTACAGGAGCTGTGATGCTTCACATTTAAGGCCCACTAGCCCCTGAAGTGTCTCATTCTTCCTCACAGATGCCAGAAGAGAAGAGCTGAAATCCTAGTTTTAAATGAGGACACCAGAAAGCATATTACACCAGCCACCTGGCGTGAGGAAGTGACTGATGCTAGGATGCACAGTATGTAACACATCTCCAGTGTCAGTGGCATGTGATGCCGTGTACTAAGGGAACGTTGAAGTCACAGTTAAATGAGTGGTTCAACAGGTAACACAAGGCCCTTTTGGAATGAAGTTACAGGCGTAAAAGTTAAAGGAACATTTAGAGCTGGCTCAGGAAACAGAGGGACGTTGGAATAGCTGAAAGCAAGAAAGGTGACTGCTTTGAGCAGCAGAGAATAGGGAACCCACAAGAGAAGTGATTTTTGACGTGGCCTGGTTTGGCTGAGGGTTTGATTCACCTTCTGCAGGGGCAATGAAATGACAAAGTCATATGCAGCAGTGTTTGATGAAAAATGAAAACCAAAAGTCTTGTTAAAGAAATAACGAAAGAGCAGGCCAAAGGGTACAATACTTACAGAACGTTTGAAGCCTGTTTGAAGATAACATAAGGAAGTCCTCTGCCTTTTTTTGTTAAAGCCCTGATGACTACTCAGCAAGGCTGGGAAAGCTACAGCAAATGAGATACCATCAGTGTAAAAAAAGTGATCCTGCTTTTCCCAGACAGCAGGGGCTCTAAATATGACTCAGATGCTAAATACTTAGAAAAGTGCATAAAAAGAATAAAAGATTCTTTTACACTGCTCTTTAAATCCCTGGCCTGTCCATATACTGGTGTTATCTGTGGCATGTTTGAAGAAGGTAAACTTGCAGGGAGGAGTTCAGAAAGGAGCAGCAAAGATAACAGAAGTTAAGGACTAACTTTTGTGAGAGAAGTGGCTGACTAGGTCAGGACAGCTCAAACTGCAGAGAAGATGCCTCAGGAGTGTGCTCAGCCCGTTTAGACTGAAGGGCTCAAATCTCCCATCTACCTCTTTCAGAATAAGAGCTGGGGATGTCAGAAGAAACTGGCAGATGTGAACCAAAGCACAGCTAGTCCCTTCTCCTGGCACACAGTGAGACACATAGACATGGTTGGTTGGGGTAGTACAGAGGGTGAAGGCTCACACGTTCTTGGAAAATGGTCTGAGAAGAAAACCCTGTTACACAGACAACACCTGCAGTCCAGGAGCTCCTGAGCCCTAGCTGGGTTGCAAGAAGGGACCTTTGAGGAAGCATCACAAAGTGCTGCCTTTATGATAGTGGTCAGCTGAGCTGCTTCACAGGGGCAGAGAATGCTGTGACCCACACGTCTGCGATGACGTACAGATGAGACACTGCAGTGTGAAAGCTGACCACTGCCAGTGGTGGGGGAAGAAGGAGCCTCTGCAGCCAAGAGCCAGATGAAAGAGCTGAAGCTCCTCCAGCTGAAGCTGCCTCCTTTTCCAGCTGATGGAGGAGGTCAAGGCAGCATCAGAGAGAGAGGTCTCCCAAGCAGCCTGCATGTTTGGGGAAGGTTGTCTTGCAGGGAAGTGGGTCACAGTCTTTTCTGTGATCTGGGGGCCCACAGCCCAACATGAGGCAGGGCACCATGTCTAGTTGTGCAGTAAGAATTTGTAAGAATTTGAAGAACAAAAGCTTCTTTCCCCAGGGAGTGCAAACGTGGGCCAGCAAGAACTGGGTCATGGACGATGCCATGGCCAACGTGAGCTGGTTTGGGGGATAGCCCTACTCCACGTGGAAGGGTGGACCGGTTACCCCAGGGTTCCCACTACAGCACTGCTGGAATTCTATGACTTGGCCTTTTGGGTGAGACAGGGGCTCAAGAGGACTGTGTGAGAGGGAGAATGGAGCACTCGGCTAATCCGGGTTAGCTAAGCTCTTCAGGCAGCTGAGGTGTAGGTGTAGCCACTGGGTGTAGGTGTAGAAGGGTGTTTTCAGGCTGTGCCCTGCCTGCTTCCTGGCTAGAACCAGCCCTGAACACATCCTGTAATACCAGCCCCATGTCTGCAAGTGGTACCTGAGCTGTATTTTTGCCAGGCTGTAAAGATGCTGTCTTATGTGTGAACCTTCTTACCTCGAGGACATGCAACTCTCATGTGTCAGTCCTCAAACAGCAACTTTAACTGGATGTTTTCCACCATATTCCTCTGTCCCAGACATCTCCAGAGCCATAGGAAGTTGATTCTAAGATTTATCCAAGACAACTCGGATAAATTAAAGTGTATTGTTGCCACACTATGTTAAATAATGCAGCATATGGACAGCATGGAAGTTAATTTCTAAAAGGTTTGTCTGCACTAGTTCCTGATTGCTTTCTCATCTGTGGCATATTCTCTGACCCTCTTCCTCTCCGTGTAACTCAGATGCTATTTTTTCATGAGAATTTCTTAGAGTTATTGGTACTTTAATGTATTTTTTCCCATATATATAATCACTGTTGATTTCTTTCTGCATTAAAAATAAGATTATTGTGTAATTTTTCAACATACTGTCTTGGTTGCTTATGAGGGCAGAGTTATTGAGTTAAATTATTGATGAAGGTAACATTACTGCTGCTAGAAAGTGCCATGACAGGCAGTAAGTGTGTCTGAACTGCTTAGGCTCATAACGGGGTGCTGTGATGCCTACAGAGTTCAGTGCTGACCTGGAGCCCAGGAGCTGTCACGTGCTGGGTGACTGTAGGACAGTGCCAGCCCACTGCAGCAGCAGCTCTGGTCCCACCACATCTCCACCCTCAAAGGTTTGCGTTACCACCTCAGGGTCATGCAAACTTCTGAAGGAGAAACTGGGATGATCCGAGAGTCACACCTTGGGAATGACCAGGCAGGAGGAGAGGAGGTAACTGGCAGCACGTGGTCTGGTCAGCTCAGCCATCTCAGCTCCTGCACTGCCAGGGTCAGTTGCTGCACACGTTCCAACCTTTGTCCAGGCTCTTGGTGGGAAAGCTGCACTCCAAGGGTCGACACTCATGGCCAGAGCAGAAGGGTGCATGGAAAAGGGTGGCCTGGATGAGTTCTTCCCTCATTCACTCCTGTCAGTAACCAGTGCTGTTGTAGATGTAATAGGCAGCAGGCAGTAATTTGAAAAAGGCATTAAGTGATGACAAACAGGCTAGTACTGTTTGACCTCATCACACCACTGCCAAATCTCTGAAACAAACAGCAAAACCAAGGTGTAAGCTGAAGGGCTCGCCTACACCAGAACACAGGGAGCAGGGGGTTGTCCTCCCTAGTGCCTCTTCCCTTCTGGCCGAGCACTGGATGCTCATGGAGGAAGGAAAGTGGATGCCTGCTGCTGGGATCATGCCCCGGGACTTTGGGACTGGGAAAGAGAATATTTATACTCAGGGGAATGGGGTTAGCAGAAGTGAGTGCTGGGAGAAGGGAGAGGTGCCTTGTAGCTCAGGGCTTTTCAGTTAGGTGCTTGGACTGACCACAAGTCAAAAATGTTCTTTTGTGTGACGAGATTGGGGTGGTGGTGACTCCTAGAGGGTGATGTCGGGTTAGCTCTAGACCCAGTTTGGGGAATGGTTCTCTCTCGTGTCATGCAGCCACTGTGGGAACCAGACATCAGCAGGAGTTTGTGGCTCTGTAGAGCAGCCTAAATTTGTCACAGCAGTGTGTGAGCACACACAGAAAAAGAAGCCAACACGCACGACACATTTGGGTTTTCTATACATAGAGTGGGTGAACTTTCCTATACGTGCACAAATATAGACTCAATGCTTCGTCACAGGACTCGCCTCTGCTAGAAATCTTCTCTGCAAGACTCAGCTGACACTGAGTTAAGCAGCAAGGTTTTCACTGGCAAAAGTCTTGCTTGGGGAACTTGGGGTACCTTGGGTCTTATCCTGACGGTGTGAATGGGGCTGTGCTCCCCTGAGTGCTTCAGCTTCTCTCACTCAGCTCAACCCTTCCCCAGAGAGACCCAGTGACCCTGCTCTGCAGGGACTGTGGGGACAGGAGGGCAGCTAGAACTGACACATTTTGCAGCAGACAAATACAAACAGTTGTATGCAGAGCCCTCTTTAATCTGTGGAAAAATAATGCATCTCAGAGTTCAGAGCTGCAGGAAGAGGACCCGTTTGGAGAAACAGAGAAGCTCTGGAGCACCAAACACTCCTGGGAATTCTAGATGCAGCAGTGTGGATCTCATGGGGATAGGCTGTATATTGCTCTTTAGAGACTCTCACTTTTAAAGTTCAGCCCAAAAGCAGATGATGTGATCTGGTAGGGCTGTGAAGACTACTGTGAAGAGATTCCTGCCCTTTTCTCTGTAACGTCTGCTTGAGCACAGGAGGGAATGCAGCTATTGTGGTTGCAGCATTCATTAAGTTTAATACTGGATTTTATTTAATGTGGAAAATCAAAATGTTTTCTTTTGTGACCAACAGAAAATATTCTGCTTTATCTGAAATAGAGTACTTGTCTCTTGCAGGAGTGGTGGGGTGGGAAGGATGTACAAGGAGGCATATTTGACCATTTTTGCTGACACAGTTTGCCTTCCAAGCACATTGATTTTTACTTAAAATTTTAAATTGAAAATTTGAACACAAAAACTAGGGGGAGGGCCATATTTTTTAAAAAGTCAAAAAGAAATGTTTCTGTTTTAAAATGTCAGAAGAAAAGCACTTGTAGTGCTGGGGCTCTGTTCCAACTAAGCAGGGAACAGAGCCAGTGAGGAGCAGTCGGGGAGGGACAAAATGACCTGACAAGGTGCTGCCGGGCAAGGGACACCCCGTGACACGCTGCCAACAGGCTGCTCATCCTTTCAGACTGCTTGACAGGTGTTGTCCACCTCCCCCTGCTGGCTGCTGGAATGGGAATTGTTCTGGACTTTGTGCAGACAAATGCTGCAGCTGGGACAGCATGGATTTGGCATGGATATGGCTCCTTCAAAAAGAAACATTATCCCAGGAGCTGAACTAGCACCCCAGCCCTAGGGAAAGCTGGTCCAGAGCCTGCTTTAAATGCTAGCTCATAGCTTTGCTCCCATGAAAACACATCCTGTGGGAGCCTCTGCAGACTTTACTTCCTTGCATATGCTAGACCTACGCATCCCAGAGTCTGCCAGCGTTACTGCAGGGTGACTGAGCCGCCTGTCTGTTCCTGTACTGCCGGGCGGATCTCTGATTGGGTGTGAAGCATTCAGTGCCACTGAGGGTAACGTACAGAATCTCACTTTATTTGGTCATGGGATGTTCTCTGCCACGGTGGAGATGGAGCTCGTATCAAAGATGTCTTATCTTGAATAAAACGTGCTCACAGGCAGACAGTAACAATTAAAGAAGGGAAGCAGCTTGCAAATCAGCTGGCTCCGAGAGCTCCTCCAGTCTCTTCCAGCAAGTGAGTCAGAGCACGTGGACTCAAGATTGCATCAGGCATCTCCAGAGAACACAGCAAATGCAGCCTTAACGTGTCCTGCCCAGGAAACTCATAATGGGGATGAGTGCCACCTGCTTTGTGCTGAAAAAGCTCCAAAACCGGAGAAAAACAAGCTGCTTGATTGGGATTTTCAGGAGCAGGAGGCTTCGATTTCATTAACTCTTCCATGAGCTTTCCTGACTTTTCAGTTCTCTGACACGGTCTGGAACTTGCCTGCTCAGGCTGTTAAAAGAACATGAATTACTGTCTCCAGATTTCTAAATACCAAATGGTTCCACACAGAAGTGGGGAATGAAACACTGGAAGAGTGAGGATGTGGAAGGACCATTCTTGAAGATAATATGAAAGGCCCTCGACAACCTGAATTAATTTGAAAACTTATGCACTGGTCTTGCTTTAAAGGAGGTTGGTTGGACCAGGCGGTCCCAAAAAGTCTCCTACTACTCTGTAGTTCCACAATTTATAAATAAATAACAAAGAAAACTATAATGAATTGGTCATTCAGGTTTGAACTGAAATCTTAATGGGTTGCATTTGGACAAAGCTGTGATTGATGTTGCTTTGTAATTTTTTTTTCCCCAGTAGTTCTTGCCCAAAGCATTGCAATCACTCAGTGTTCTTTGCCAGAGTCTTCTCCACACAGGCACTTCCTCACACAGCATCCTCAGTTAAAGCTAAATACAGCCCCGTCCTCATGAAAATGAGCATATTTGAAAAAATGTTGGCTTGCACCTCTGACACTGACATAAAAAAGCAGTTAGAACCACCTTTCAGAAGTGATTTTTTCTGGCATACTGAAGAGTGATTAAATTACGACATTTCTGTAAATTGGTCATTGTATAATAAGAAGATTAAAGTCAATGCATTTTTAATATAACAGATGCCTTCATCTCCACCTTTCCATTTAACAGTAAGAAGGCTATACAACTACAAGAACAAAATAAATGGGTCTTCAAAAATGTTTAGCGAATCTGTTTTTGCAAAATTGTCTTGCATTATAGCAGCTCAAACTCTTCATCAAGTCATGACAACTCTCAGGATAAAACAAGAACCATTCCACATCCTCAAGCTGTACATTTCCACGTGTTTTGCTGTTCACAAAGATGAGACAATCCCATGCTTGCCTGGTGGGATTTTACCCCTCAGGGAAGGGTGGACTGAGTGCCAGACCTCCATCCATTACCAGATCTTGCATCAAGCCAATGCTGATTTGCTTCCCATCATGGGTGCAATGGGATCTCTTCCAAACCCAGAGCTGTCCTCCTCATCTGTCATTACATAACAGCACCAGGTCTTTGAGACCTGGCCTTTGACACCCTAAGGCTTTTGATGGACTGAAGTATTGCATTTAAATAAAGGCCCATCATTGGTAACTACATGAGAAGGTAATTAAAATCAGACTCCCACAATGGCTCTGGAATCACACTTCAGGTAAATCCAAAATTTTTCTAGTTAAAAGTCTTTGATTTGTTTACTTATTAAAATAGTTTTTAAATTAGTTGTTGAAAAAGTTCCAAAATAAAAGGGGTACAAGTGGCTTCACAAGTGTCTTTGTTCCAGCCAGGATAGGGTTAATCCTTTGCAGCAGCCAGGAGTGGCATGGTCACGACCTCGGGGATATTCTATACCACCTATGTCATGATGGATGGGGGCCAAGGCAGGAACACTGCACCCAGAAGTTCTGGGTTCTGCCCCAGCACCTGGGGCCCAGACTCTGGTGAGAGCACCTTGGGTCACAGCGGGCACGGGCCTGCTGCTATTGCAACCTCATTTTCTTAGAGGATGTCTTATGCAGATCCCTGAAATAATGATTAAGTGACTTAAACAGCGTTTCCCTACAGCAATCAACTCTCTCTATGATATTTCTGGGGCACTGTAGAAAAGGGCTTATTAATTTGGCCTTGTAAACTCAGCCGAAGTCATGGTGATACAAACAGCTGAAATATTAATTAATTCTTCCACTGTAATTATAAAAGTTCCCCTTCCTCATGCAGAGAATAACAAAGAAGCTTCTCTGGCCCATGTTGGAGAGGGAACCTATTTCTGTTTGCTTCTTATTTAATTGCCATCTCTAGTAAATTGTTCTTATCACGATCTCAAAGTGTTCTTATCACGATCAAAAGGTGATCTCTACTTCTTGTGCCTCCAATTCTACTCTCCATCCCACTGCAGGGGAAGGCAGATGAGGGGGTCTGAGCTAGTGGGGACTCTAAATTGGAGAATACCTTTCCTAACCCTCAGGGGAGAAGTAATCTTCATTGAAATAATGGTGAAATGCCTGTGGAGGAGGCACAGGGAGCAGGGACTATCTCCAGAGCCTTATTAGATGGTCCTTCTGTTCATCACAGGGCTGTTACTCCTAACTTGTCTGCACTGTGTAGGATGCTGTGGCATTTGGTCCTTCTAGATGACCAGAATTAAATTTTTCATGAAATTATAGCTATGGGAAGGAATAATAGCTTTAGCAGCAAACTCACTGGAGGGTGAAGTTAGCCAAAGCCAAGGAAGATCAGATCAGTCACTTGCTGGGAGACTCTACTTTTCTCAGGCTTTCCAGGGTGACTCATTCAGACAGCTGCAATGTGGAGGCTTAAAGAAAGTTACGTAAATCCTGCTTCAAGAGGAAAGCTAAAAAAAGTTGAAAAAAGAAAGAGAGCAGAAAAGGACAATAAAAAGAAAGCACGGAGGGTATGACTTCAACCACAGCGAGGACCATGGATTACAGTCTTAGCAGGGAAAGGTGCTCTGTACGAGCACTAACTCGCAACATTGCAGTGCTCATTTTAAGGGAAAGACTACTGGTAAGCCCTGTTCCTAGCTAGAAGCAGAAACCAAAAGGGAGAAATGAAGCATCACTCCAATTTTCTCTGCTTTGTGCAACTTGTAAGGAAACTTGCTATGGGAGAAAGAGCTTCTGAGAGGATCCTTCCATTGTGAGGGTAGAAGTACCTTCAAACACCTGGGGAGCCACTGAGGAGATTTCCTGCAGCGTGGAAGTTCCAAAAAGTTTTCAAAGTGAACATTTTCTAGTAATATAGCATGCAGCCCATTGATGTTGAATATGTATGGCTGCAGCCTCAGTACTCCCACAGAGAGGGAGGGATGCCTGGGACCTAAGCCACCAGGGAACAGCACTGCCATTTCAGCTCACTTTTTTTCCCAAAGATTTTGCTGTCAAGGTGACTGCTGTGTATGCAAGGGTTGGGGCAGGCACAGCAAATACAAGAAGGAAGCGAAACAATTAGAAAATATCCTTTAGACATTTACCTGGAGATGTTCCACCAGCTCTGCTTTGCTTTGTGTATTTTATCTTGCTTCTGGGCAATATTGACCTGTAGGTGATCAGAGAACTGCTGGGTCATGTTCAGCTCAGCAACTGCAATTCTCTGAGAGTAACAACTAGAGACCTTGTTCTGCATCACGGTCCGCTTGGACTTAACCCTTAAGCTGTGTGATATAATGTAGTGCTTACCTTCATGAGTGTGCTTGAGAGGAGGAGAAGCTCACGTTCCAGGGCTCGGTGCTATACCAAACTGCAGTTCATCTCCCAGCCGGGGAAAAGGAAGCACAGATGGCATATTCTGAGTTTGGAATTTTCTGGGTCTGGATGTGCTTCTTTCTCTCCAGGGTCAATGGATTCTTCCAGGCCTTTTACTCACCTGGTAAAGCACCAACCTTTTACTCTGCTGGGTGCTGCTCCTCCAGGGCTGTACAGAGCCAGCTTGCCCCTCCCAGGGCATCAGGCCCTGTCTGAGGAGCTGTGGGCCAAGCAGGTCCATTCCAAAGGCAAACTACAAAGTATCTGCTTCCTTATTTGCTATTTAAATGTTATTATAATGCTTAGCTTTTTCTCTTCTGCCAGGCTTAGAAGTTTCTGAGGTGTTTTTAGCCAGTGCTATGAAAATGAACAATGTCTTTATCTGTTGAGCTTCAGAAGCAATGCATTTATCTACTCTAGCTGTCTGTTAAAATTTTAAAAAAGTAAATAACTAAATTCCACAGGCACTAAAGCTCCATTGTGAACTGCCTCAGTCACCATGGGGGCGCTTGTTATGAGTCTCAGGAAAAAATTAGGTCAGACCCAGGGGAAACATCCAAAATACCTTCCTTTAGTGACAATGACGATACTGAAGCAATTATTTGGAAAGCACGGAATCCAAATACGTTATTAAAGTGAAATAGTTCCATCGTTATAAAAAGGGAGATAATAATAAGATAATAATAGTAACAACCTCTCATTGGCATCCATGAACAATAGCAAGTAGCTCAGACTCATATGCTGAGATTTGTTACAAATATAACACAAATGTCAATAAACAGTATGTTGTCCTTATTTCAGCTGATCAGATGGGTTTTAGCCTTTCCCTTCTTTCATTTTGTCTTTCCAGTGTCATTTTGGACAGGATTTGGATGAGCACAAATAGTTTCTTTTCTTCACTATTCAGTTTGCCCATGAAAACCCCAGTGAGACAATGCCAAATAAAAGGAAAAGAAGATGGAGCAAAAGTAACAAAAAAATCCCTTCAAAATTTTGGACCAAACAAAAAAATAGAAGAGAGAAAACAAAAAAATATTTAATAAAAATCTAAAAATAAAAATTTTCAAAAATTTAATGAAACATTGGACAAAATGTCAAAACGTATTTTTTCCAAATGAACAAAATGGAAATTATTTTGAAGTTTTTTCCCAGTGTTGTTTTCTCTATTTTGTTTTTAATGTGTAATTACCTATAAGTTCACACAATATGAGGAATTATTTATTATGTCTGTACATTCTGTTTTTCTCATGTCTAGAAACTAGACTAATTCTCCTAAGTGCAACATGAACAGAATGTCTTCCATTCAGTGGCTGATCCTTCTTTTTTTCTATTCCATTTTTTTTTACCACTGAAAAAAACCAAATCTATAAATTTGAAATATGCATTAAGGACACGAATGTTCAACTTCCTTTGATTCTTTAATCTGTTTTATATTCTTCCTCTGCTATGTGCCATAATCCTCTGTCTATAACCTCTTGCTGGTGCTTGCCAGCTGTGCTTCTCTGGGATGTGTCAATGAGCCACTGGGATCTCTGGTGGATTCCCTTCACAGGAGCTGTTTCCACTGGGAGGTAACACTTCCCTCGTTGTTTTCACCCCCTGATATCCCATGACTGTAACTCTTTATGAACCTCCACCCTCATCAAATTTCAGGTCTCAGCTGGATGGGGCTTTGCAAAACGTCTTCTATAACTTCTAGGCTTCCCAGCTTTCAGCAGTAGACTGGACTACAGACCTCCAGAGATCCCTTCCAGCAGGAGGCTGGACTACAGACCTCCAGAGATCCCTTCCAGCAGGAGGCTGGACTACAGACCTCCAGAGATCCCTTCCAGCAGGAGGCTGGACTACAGACCTCCAGAGATCCCTTCCAGCAGGAGGCTGGACTACAGACCTCCAGAGATCCCTTCCAGCAGGAGGCTGGACTACAGACCTCCAGAGATCCCTTCCAGCAGGAGGCTGGACTACAGACCTCCAGAGATCCCTTCCAGCAGGAGGCTGGACTACAGACCTCCAGAGATCCCTTCCAGCAGGAGGCTGGACTACAAACCTCCAGAGATCCCTTCCAGCTATCCTTTGATTTGACTTGTGTTTTTCAAGGCACAGAGCCTGTGTCAATCTCTGACATTCCTGAGGTAACGCCAGAGCCCAGAGGCCACCAGCACAGGGGACATCTTGATGCTCTGCTCTGTGCCTCGTGGCACTGCTGGCTCAATCCCTGATGCTGCAGCTCCTCACTGGAGAGCTGGGGACCATGGACTGCTTTTTCTCACAGCTTCGGATATTTGAAGTCCTTTTAGCAAAATACATTGTTAGGAAAATAATGGGAACTGAGAGGGACAAGTGGGTTTTTTTTAATAAAATCGAAGTGTATTGTGCTTCAGTATTTTCCCTTGTTCTTTTCTTCACACACATTAACTTCATACTAGCCTTTAAGGCAAGGGAAAGATGGCTAAGAAGAGATACAGATCTATCATGTTTAATCAAGGATATAAATATTTATTCAGTAGCCTTCCCATTAATGAGTACCTAGGTCAGATAGACATTTCCTCCACAGAGGATTTGCCACAGCATCAGAGTTGAACGTCAGCCTAAAATCCAAGGTTCTCGGTGGTTGCATGCAGGGATCACTGTCAAAAGAAACAGATGTTGACCAAGCCTGTTCAGAGCCCTTTCCTTACCTCAGT
This sequence comes from Tichodroma muraria, assembly GCA_013390105.1. Taxonomy (NCBI): domain Eukaryota; kingdom Metazoa; phylum Chordata; class Aves; order Passeriformes; family Sittidae; genus Tichodroma; species Tichodroma muraria. The sequence continues at coordinate 38,255 of WAAG01080006.1, forward strand.
TGTGACTGACAATTGTTTTATGAGACCCAGCCAGTGCTGAACACAGCAAAATACCCACACCAGTGCCAGGAGGTGTCACATGGGCTCTGCATCTCCCATAGCACCTTTAGTTAACTGAAGATGGGATAGGATCCCCCGTCTTTTCCAAAATGAACAAGCCAGGTCCATCAGTCTTTCCTCATGCAATGTCTGGTGGGCTCTCTCCAGCCCTGATGTCAGGACCATACGCTCTGTCCAGAAAAATGTTTCACTGAGTCAGTGGGAGACTAGTGCTGATAGAGAATTCCTCTCTCCTGTGGAAGAAAATTAATGTCTCTGTATAAAAATATATATTTTAATGTGTAAATAAGACGTCATGGAATTCAGTGAGCACACAGAGCTTCTTGGGAGGTGACTGCCTTTCTCAGCCATATTCTGCATAAATCAGATGGTTAAAACAGGCTCCAGGAACTCTGAGGAAAGCTGCCAAGCAGTTCAAGCCTCTGCTACAAGTCACCTCAGCAATTATAACAGAGGTTTTGTATTTTGATTATGTACCAATTTTTGAGCATTTTTCTATTTGATATAAAGAAAGGAAAGAGACGAGTCTCGGAAGAAGGAAGCGCTGGCTAGGCTCTTGGTTCTGCTCCTTTGTAAGATTTTAAAAGCTTTAAAACTTTAGGCCAAAATACACCTCCCGTAGAGAAGCAGTGCCTGAAGAATTTTCCATATGTCAGTGTCTGTGTGCAGTTTGCAATGTGACAAAAACGTAGAATTCAGAGTAAAATGGCTCATGTAGGAAAAAAAGTACTGTGAATTTTCTCCTTTCTTGGAATGTCTGGATCTTTAATTAAGTTTTCAATGATAAAGTAAGGTAACATCAAATATCAAAAAGCAAAGAGAACTCCTGAGCCAAAAGGAGGGGCCTCACATGATGCACGTGTCTTCCTCAGCCAAAGTAAATATCTGTGACAAGAAGCCAGTATATTTTGTTGCCTCAAAAAAGAGTTGGTTGGTAAATCATGAGGGTAAATGTCAAGGAAAGTCCTGCAGGATGCAGGAGAAATAGATGTAAATTAGAAGTGGGCAAAATTAGACTGAAAACAAGGAGGGTCTTTTGTATTACTGTTCTCACCACAGTTTAATGGTGATCCAAAGTAGTTTTGAAGTATTTTCTATAGTAGTCAGGATGACATCAGCCTTCCCTCCTTCTCTAATCTGGGCTTGGCAAGATCTACCAAGAGAAAAAGCAGCATCTCTGTTCACATAAGCAATGGATCTGACCATGCTGCACTCACAGGGAGCCATGCTGCTGATGAGTAAGGAGTTATTTTTACATGAACATCATTGAGGTGCAACCATTTTAATGCCATTTCCCATCTTCTAAGGAGGATGTGTTCAGGTGATGATTTTCATGCGAATTCACTGGAATGGTTTAGTCCACTGTCCCTCCCTCATGATGGACAAGGAAACCGGGACACTTTCCAGCTCTTGAAAAAGCTACAACCAGTGCAGCCAAATAATTCCATTCTCAGAGGTTTTGTCTCTGCTCGTGCAGGTGGTGCTGGTTCTCAGTGTGACAGACCAGTCTTTTAGCAGAAGCAGAGTAGCTCGTGCCTTTGCACAGTCCTGCAGATGCCTTCATTACTGATTGCCACCCGTCCCGCCAGCTCAGACAAGTGAAAACACTTCTCCAGCATTTTTGGGCAAGTTAAATAGGTAATCATCGTCCTACTTCCCTGGGAAGTCACAGCTAGGGAAGCAATGTCACCCCAGTGTATTTGGTCTTGAACTAGATAAGACCAGAGGAGGGCTCAAACATTGTGGGCTCGCTCTGGACAGTCTGGACAGCCAACACCCTTAGAAGGAAGGCAACAGCTCTGTCTTTGATGGCCTTCCAACTACACCAAGAAGGGAAACTGTTTCCCACAATATGAAAATATCACTTTTTCAGCTTTTCCTCTACAGCAAGGGAGTAAAATCATGAGCCCTGTGAAATCAGACACCCAGGAGTTGGTCTTTGCTACTTTAGAGCAATCAACAGTCTGGTCAATATGGTGAGGCATCACTTAGGGTTCTGATGAAGGAGCTTTGAAAGAAGTTTAATTCTCCTTTGATGTGCCTGTAACCCTTACTTCACCACTCCCCAGCCTGGGGACCCATGGCTCAGCTGTGTCATTACTTTGGCTCAGGCTGCTGGGGGAATGTTTAAGCTGTGAGCAGCAGCAGTGAGAAATTCTGGGAGTCAAACATGATAGGAAACAAAATTAGAGGTAGGACTGCTTAGATGGGCTCAATTTAAAAAGGAAAATTGAAATCAGCCTTGTGAAAGTTCAGTAAGTGGATTAAAGAAAGAAACTTACTGAAAGCTATGTATGAAATCGTGATCATCACCCAAAACCCTGCCTCAGACAGCACCAAGTGGATGCAAATGTGCCTGAGCTCCACTGATGTGTAGCACCAGCATCTCCAACGCAGGGATCTATAGACAGAGCATTGCCAATATATTGCTGTGACTCTGCCAGCCATGCCAATGCAGCCAAGGGGAGTCTTTTCCCTAGTGTTAGGCCAAAGAGCAGATTTGTTTCAAGGACTGCTTTATCTGTAGATCTGTCTGGCTTACTTGTGTGCATTTTTACTGGCTCTGGGCCTGTCCACAAATTCTGTCCGTCAGAATTGAAGATAATATACTCCAAAAAAGAGGGGTTGCGTTATTTTTCTAAGCAGGACATTCAACACAGGATATTAAATACAATACTGATTTTGGTCTTGTAAAGCATGAGAGAAATGTGCTATAGCTCTTATTGGAGAGTATCTAGATGCTCAGTATCAGAGAAAGAAGAATTTTTTTTTTATTTTTAATATCTGAAGACCAGACTGCACACCAAAATTTCCTCTGATTTTCCAAGTCAGCCTAAGGGAAGCCTCCAGACACTTCCTTTTTCTGCACAGAATTACTGTCTCTGAAAAATAACTGACATCTGTGAAGTCCTGGCATGGGAGAACAACAACCTTATGGAAATTTTATTCCTTGTTTTCTATTCTAGGAGGAATCTATCCTCTGCCTGTGGCACACAGGGTCTCTTCTCACAAGGGACTGCGGGGCAGCAGCAGCTGTCTTGTGGTGGCCACAGAGCCCAGACCAGCACTCTGCTGCAAAGTTCTGCAAGATTCCACGGAATATCTCTACCCCAAGGGCAGAATTTATTCCTCAGTTGGAGATAAAAAAGAGCCAACCTCTTTCCTTTCACATTGTATCACAGCAAACACATTTCCACCCACAAAACACCACCCACATTTTTTGGGAAGAAAATAAATGGAGAGGCATCTTCAGATTTTCAGAGAAAACCTATTGTAGCTACTCTTGTCTCAGTGGGAAATTCTGGATTCTCAAAAGATTCACCATGTGTCGTCTCCCAGCATGGGAGTGAAGTGATGCTGCAAGGAATTATTATTTTTTTTGTGTAAGATTCACACCATTGGCTGCAGTTTGAAAAGCTCGTATTTTCTTCTCATTCTAAAGTGAAGCTTCATTTTTATGATTTACACCATACACAGCCATTCTAGGTTCGAAATCATTCTCCATTGCTGTTCTGGAAGCAGACAACTATTTTAGATGAAGCTGGGACAAAACCCTCTATGACATTTGGGGAGAGCTTGACTTCTTTGAGACTGAGTTGAGGGAAGCTACAGCAGACTTGGGCTCAGAGTGAAAAATCATTATTTAGACACCATGGTGGAGAGGGCAGAGCCTGGCTATCAACTGCATCGAGTGTGTGAAAGTCATGAGATTATCTGTATTTTTCAAGTAATCCAATACGTAAATTAGGTACCAGAGGAAAATGGGGACAGCTGGCAATCTTTAATTTAGAATCTATTGAAGACCAAATGATGCTGCATAGGGGCTGTGGCTTAAGCATTTTTGTTTCAAGACCTTAGAATCTCTGTTACTTTTATGTTAATGTTTTGCCTAGTGTGAACATAGTTACTGCTTCTTCGGAATAAAAAGAACAGACATTTCTCATTAGCGACTAAAACTGGTAAAATCCACTAACAGCGTATCTTAAAAATGCTGGAAATTACACAGGGTATTTCAGGTTTGGATGCAGGAGAACGGTGCTGAGAGGGTGTGCAAGCCCCAGGTGAGAGCCGAGCTGAAGCAGCAGTTGGGTCAAGCCCGTCCAGGGCAGCTCTGCTCCGTCCTCTCTGCTTGGCCATCGGCGGGGCCTCCACAGCCGCTCCGCTCATCACCGCTCTCCCCAGAGTTATCGCCTCGCATCAGCCGCAACAGCACGACGGTTTCCGACCCCACCGCCTGCCACAGCCACGCCGCACGGCTCCGGGAACAGCGGGAGCACCGGGAACACCGGGAACACCGGGAACAGGGCCGGGGCTGGCGCAGCGGCTCCGGGGCAGAGAACTGCCGGGAGGGGAGCGCGCTGGCTCCCCGCAGCCTCGGGCAGCGCTAGCCCAGCGTCCGCCCCCGAGCTGGGACTGCCTGCGGGGCTGGGCCGGAGGCGCCGGCGGCGGGGGGACCCCTTTGCTCCGACCCACGGGCGGGCAAAGCAACATGCAGCCGGCTCCGGGCGAGCCTCCGCCGCCACGCTGAGGAGCGGGGCACCGGCGGAGCGCAGCGGAGGAGCGGAGGGGAGGGGAGCGCAGGAGAGGAGGAGAGGAGAGGAGCGCAGCGGAGGAGCGGAGCGGAGGAGAGAGACGAGCAGCCCGGCCGGGGCCGCCGGCATTTAGGGCGGACGCTGTCGGAGCCGGGTGAGAGCGGGACGGCGGGGACGGCGGGTGAGTGCTGGCGGCGGCAGCGATGCCGAGGCGCTCCAGACGGGACGGGCGCTCGGCCCCAGATGAAGTTGTTTTCCGGGGACAGAGCGCTGGGGGTTTTCGCCACGACGGCCCCGGAAAAAGCCCGGGGACGCGCCGGCGGAGGAGGGCGAACTAGAAGAGGGGGTCGAGAGCTGGAGGCCGGGGCCTGCGGCGGCATCGCCCCGGGATCGGCCGGCATCACCCCGTCTCTGCGGGCGCCGGGGGATGGGGCGGGCAGATCTCCCCGGCGGTGTCGCCCTGGGCAGCCGCGGAGAGCGAGGACCCCTTAGCGCCGGACACGGCGTCACGGAATTACTGGACGGTTTGGGTGGGAGACACATTTAGAGGTCACCTAGTCCTTCCCCCCAGCCACGAGATGCAGCCTCAACTAAATCAGGTTGCTCAGATCCCCGTCCAGTTTGACCTTGAATGTTTCGAGCCACAGCCTCTCCGGGCAGCCTGTAATGATCCTTTAAGCCGTGTGTCTGAGAGGGAAGCTCGCAGGCAATTCAGAGCTTTAGATGCTTGTTGCAATTCTCTTCCCCCAGGTACAGGGTAATACAGTAAAATGAAATAACCACTTTAGAAGGGTAATTTTATGTGGATTACCCTGGGGAATGCTTTGGGTTTCTTTAAGTGTTGTCCCGTTGTTATCCCACACTATCCTGGTTTGTATTCCATGAAAGCCACAGCTGCCTGGTTTCTTTTTCATTCCTGCTTCGGGTATGATGGTGGCCAAAAGTCACCTTCGATTAGGTGCTAGCACAAAGCCAAGAGCTGCCACTGTAATACTGAACCCTCGGAATCCTCACCTATCCATGTGTGTGTACCTGCTTGGATGCAAGCCAGGCTTCCCAGGACAAAATGCACGGTTTTCTCACAAAAAGCCAAAGGACCACCTGTCACCTGTTGCATCAGTGATGACTGTGAGCCACTTCTGGGATGAGCTTTGGTCCTGCTGCAAGCAGCAGGACGCAGAGATGAACAAGGACTGCCAGCGTTGCAGTCTGGTACTTCCAGTGCACTGCGGGCAGCAATGCATGAAACTGGAACATGCACTTCAAGGAGAATAATGCAGTCCTGTCCCAGTTTTGAGCCTGATGTAACCCCCAGGAAACAAACTTCCTTTGCAAAATTAAGGGGACAACTTACTGTAGAGAGCTGGGGTAACTATGCCAGTAATTGTGACTTCCTCCTTCCAGGAACTGCTGCCAATAGAGTGTTAAACAGATTATTCCAGAAAGCAATGGCTGGAATCTGTCAGGTTTCTCAAGGCAAACTTGCTTTTCCTTTTCATAGTGTCTTTAAAGTTGAAGCAGAATCATAACAAAGGATTTAGGATGTACCTCGTACATGCCTCTCAAATATTAAAATTAGCAAATATCAAACAAATAGTCAGTTTGTTGTTTTCCATTTGCTTGTAACATTTTTGCTTGTAACATTTTCTGGTTTTCACATTTACCCCCAGATGTAAATGATCTCAAAGTAGCATTCTCACCAGTCATCACTTATTCATTTTCTTCTGATGTATCACGCTTCTGATGGGCTGGGAATCAAGCACATGCAGTGCAAGCATGTGTAAGTAAATAGCAGAGAATAAGGACATTTTAAAAAAAGAATCAAACCCATGGTGTAAACTCTGCTGGTTTGCAGCTTACTTAGAAATATGGGAAATTCATTTCTTGAGACATGTCAGAATGCAGGAAGATGTGAGGAGCCCCACTACTTTCGGTCTTAACACAGAGTAAGTGTGATGACAGTGAACTGTTCTCAACCTAAATGCAGAACAAAACTTAGTAACAAATATCACTCCCTTCTGGCATGTACACAGCAGGGCAATACAGCTGTTGTGCAGCCGTTTGCCTGGATAGAACTGTCCTACACAGGGCTCTGAAGGAAACTATCCAGATATCAAAAGTTAGCATAAATTTGACTGGATTTTCCTCTGTCTTTTGAGTAAAGTTTCCTGTTTGTCCCTTGGTGATGCACTCAGAGATACATGTAAAGGAAGTCATCCCTCAGTGTGCAACACAAGCCATAACCCACCCTCTGTGATGCCCAGAGGTGCAGTGCAGAACTCAGCCAAGATGTTCCTTCCTGCCTACTCTCAGTCAGCCCGTTCCTGACCTTATATGAGCACCCAGACATTGTGCAGAAGGAATTTAGATATTTTTCTATCTCTGAGTGCCATGAAACTGGGATGACTATGGGAAAAAATAACCAGCATCATGACCATGAAGACTGGGGTCAGAGCAACAACTGTTCAGCTTCTTTGCAGGGCTGCTAGAGCTGAAGATACAGGAGAGTGTTACATCATAGTGCCTTTCAAGCTTCCAGGGACCAAAGGAATGAGCACTGTATATCAGGGAGCCCTGTATCTGCATCCTAGTGAAGCTGAATGCAGAGTATACCAGAGTGCAGCAAGAGAGGAGGGCAGTGAACTGTCAGGGAACAATGCTTAGAAAGCCAGAGGTACGTGGAAAATGCTCATGGGGCTGAAGCCCTGGTCTGTAAAGAAAACATTCCGTGCTCTTACCTGCCACAGTCATGGGGAGTTTGTTCCTTGTGTTCATGCTCTGAAATGGTGGAGCCTGGGGGCTCTGGTGCCCCAGGGACATCCACTGACACTTGTAAAAAACTGTGTCATTCCTCACCAGTCCTCTCTTGAAAGCAATAAAAATTTTCTGTGTTCCTCTGCCCATGTGGAACACCACAGCACCACAATGCTGACTCTTGGGCTAGTTCCAGACCTTAACTGTGATCTTCTGCAAAACTTTTACTTTCTTGGCTTTTGCTCATTTTGAGTTGGCTAAGTTTACGCTATATTGCAGTAAAAAAATTCTGGTTTTCACTATTTCACATGGGGTAGATTAATTCACTTTACTTTCCTTGTTCTTCATTGGTTATAGGAAATCACAGTCCAAAAGGGTGACTTGACCTGCCCTTGACATGGAGATGTCACAGTGTCCCTTTGTTTTACTACTCTTACTATCTCAAAAGTTTTCCCGATGCTCAGTCTTTCTAGCTGTAGTTAAGTTTTACTTGGAAATAGTCACAATAACCCGAGCAGGTTAGACATCTTGCCATGCTGCATGAGCTGTGCTGCAGTGAACACTCGCAGAGTCAGGTATACTTCTCCAGAAACGTGAACTCTTCTCTACCAGCTCCCCTCACTGGCAGTGAAGAGAGATGCTCAGCCCTAAAGGACCCAGCTACTATTTGGCTTAACCAGAAATTCTGATGCAAACAGAATTTATATAGACTGTATCTTTGATTTATCAGTGCAATACACTATAGCATTGCCTGGTGTTCTCCCAGGAGCTGCATCCAAGTTTGGTCATGATCTCTGGATGGAGAGATTCCTACAGCTAATTCTAAATGTATTTCATGTTGTTTGAACAGTGCTTTTGTCTTCACATTGGGCTCCTACTCTATGATGCATATTTGAGTCAATTGTCCCAAATATGCAAGAACGTATTCAGAACTTGCTCCCTCTTTCAAGTTCTGCTCTGAAATGGACCTTCAGAGGGGTTCCTCTTGGCCAGAGTGCCACCTTCTGTCCTGCCTTCTGGCCACCTGCTGTTGGCTCTCACTGGAAGAAGCCTCACTGCTGATCACGCTTTCAGAATGTCAGAATAGACCTGGTCTATTTAGTGGAGTCTGCATTTAAATGAAAAGTGAGAATCAGTTACAAAATGAATTTTCTGTAGTTTGCTGAATGTTAACTCTGTTCTCAACCATCCCTTTTCAATTCTCTGGCTTCAAGAAAAGAAAATGAATTCCCTAACTAATCCAACTTTAGTGTAAACCTAAAGGAAATTAACAACTTATTACTGGATATTTTATCTCATTTTCCTTTCTTTTTCCTGTTCTGTTAATTGAAAGAGTAAATTCAGTATTTTTATTTCAGCATACCTGTTTTGTACACATTATTTATCCTGCTCCAGCCCAGCTTCGCAGGGGTGCATCCAAACCTTCTCCTAGCAGCCCAGCATCCTTGGAAAGCGTGTCAGCTGCACCATGAAATTACAGTCTGCAGGGATTGCCACACTCTCCAGTAATTGCTGTGCTCTGGAAAGGACAGAAATGTTTTGGGACTTTGTTTACCTTTGGGACTGAGAACCTCTGGTTATCCAGGCAATCTCTGCAGCTGCATGGCCAGAGCCCACATGATGACACTTGGTCCTGAGGACCTCCTGGTACCACCCAGCCTTCTTTTGCCTGTCAATGTAACTGTCATGGCACACCTGGTGTGTGGGAATCATTAAAAGTAAGGTGCTTTGGGAAAGCTGTAAAAGTAGGTTTCAGAAACAGAAAAGAACAGAAAACGTAGAACTATGCTGCAGCTGCAAAAGTTAAAATGTGGGATAGTTACAATAGTATAGCAAGCAAGGACATGAAACAATAACTTGAGTCTTAGGCTTGGCTGGGACAGACCTTAAGGCTGCAGAAAATATATCTAGCAAGATATTAGAAAGTTTTAAGCTTAATAATGAAGTACTGTGTATTGTCACTAGAATGCTTACAAGCAAGCATTGTGTAGGAATAAGCAAGCATTTTTCTAAGCAGGTGTACATGTGCTTTTAATGGTTGGCTAAAAGAGCTGTCTGTAAACTTCTGCTTTATGCTATTGGCTAAAATTTTTTTTAAATGATATGTAACCAAGAATTCACTGGCCGCTGTTGGGGAGACGTGAGCTTCTGTCATCTTCCAATCACGTAGAGACTGGTGCCTTAATAAACAGCTCGAGACGCGTCAACCCGCCGGCTTCATCCTGTTCATGCCTTTATATAGAAAACCTTGGCCAACACATTGGTGCTTGGTTTTCCCTCAGAGACCCTCCCCTGCCACCTTGCCCTTGCTCTTTGAGTTTAACTGCAGAGCTGGAACTCAAAGCTCCTTCTCGTAAGAATTACCTGGTTTTAAGTGAGGGCCCTGTGCTGTGAACAGTGCCAGTGTTATCACCAACAGCTTAAGTGTGTTATCTTTTCACATTGCACATGACCTTGCTTCACCTTCCAGATGCTGATCTAAGCTTTCTGCTAAGTTAAATAGCACTGCAATATCTGGAATTGTCTCACCATTTAAATGCTCCTTCCTGTGACGAAGTGCTGCTTGCTGTGGTTGTATCATCACTGTTACCTCTCTTCAGCCCCGAATCACTCTGTCTTGGTTTCTCATCCTCACTGCACGGGTTTGCCCCATCTTCATTTGCGTTTGCCTACTTTCCCTTGACTGCCAAGCCAGCACACCATTTGATGCAGTAGTGTGGACAATCCACTGGGACAGCAGTGTGGCTAAACTACTGGGGACTGCAGCATGGATAAACCAAGGACAGTTGTGCTCTCCTTTGCTCTGTGCTGTTCCTGACTGCTCTTCAGCAAGTCTTGGCTGCAAACATCCATCCAACACAACGCTGTGGCTTGTTCCAGCTTAGCGTGCTGTGCTGTGAAAACCTCTCTCTGGTTGGCTGTGACATCACCTTCAATTTATTTCAGTCACTTTGAAGTGAAAAGAATACCCACAGACTATGGCCAAGAGCAGCAGGCGAAGCCCAAGGAAAGATGGACTAAGTACAGTGGTGGTGCAGCCCAGGTACCCGAGAGGATTCCCTTCCTGTGAAGTGTGACAAACCTGGAGACAAACTAGGGTGACAAACGTGCCGTGCTGTGCCGGGTGGGGCTCCCGCGCCGCGCACGCAGCCGCCTGCAGGCTGCACTGCCAGCACACGCACCGACCCAGCTGCGGGAGGCACGCAGAGGAGGCAGCAGGGCTGTCTTATCTAGAGGTGATAACACCACCAGCATTAAGGAAACTTCCCTGTCTGACCATCAGGAGCTACTCTGGCAGCCACACTTGCACCAGCGAAGCCCCTTTGCAGCTGCACCCCCACACTCGCACAGTCACAGCCGGTTTTTTCGCCAGCTCAGCGCAAGGTTTCCCTTGGCAGAGCCGCAGATGTCCTGGAGGAGCTGTCATTAACACGAGCTCAACCTGCAGGTGGCACTGCAGCTGCTCCCTGAGACCAAAACCAAATGGTCCAAATGGTTCCATCCCTGGAACCAAATGTATTCCTCGTCACCCGGGTTCTGCCAGAGCCCGTGTGCCTCCTGCCCGCTCTGCTCCTCTCAGGAAATGCTGGGTGTCCCCTTCCTACTCCTGGGCTCTGGTTTTTCAGTATATGTAATGTCTGTGCATTTGTGTTCTGCTTTCCTTAACAGGCAGTTACGTGTATGACCTTGTATTTGACATAATTTAATGACTGCTTGTCATTTAATGTTATTTTTCTTCAGTATCTCTAGTTTACGCAAACTTCTTTTTCTTTTTAACAGGAAAATAGTTTACCTATATTCATCATTCTTTTTTTGAGTAAAAGGTACCTTTATTGAAACACTAAATTATTTGGATTATGTTCGTCTAGATGGAAACTCCTCCTGAGTACATGACAACTAATCATGTACTGACTTGGAGTATTTTTGTAAAACACTGGTTCTTTTTCTTTGGTCACCACATTAGAGGAAAACAAAATTTATTTCTAAAAACTAATTCAGTAACTAAGTATATGTGTAGCTTCAGTACAACTTTCTCCTCATATTAGGTTGCTTATTTAATGGTAAGTTGAAGAGTTAGAATTCATTTGAACTCTAGACTAGTTCATTGGGCTGCAAATACTGAAAATGTTTCACATAATTTATTTTTTCAAATTATTTTTTTATTTTTCAATTTTATTTTTTTGCAGTGGGACTACTAATAGGGTTATTAATGTACAGGTGGTGGGTGAGATGCAGTTCACTTTAGTTCATATTGCTAGAATATTGTAACAGAGAGAAAAAGCTGATACAATGTATGGGAAACGGTTGATATCTCTGTTTTTTCAGTGACAACTGACATCAAGGTTGGTTTGGCTTTGGTTTTTAGGTAATACTTCCTAAGTAATTAAGTTCCTAAGTTCCTATTAAGTCTTTGATAGTGCTAGTAAGTGTGTCTGGTGGTTTCAGTTTAGATTCTCTCCTGTATGGGATGTGCAATCATCCCAGTATTTAGGTAAGAGATTTCTTAGTCTCTAAAAGTAAGAGCTCTGAAGTGAGCCATTACTGTGTCAGAGTGTTAAAGGTATGGGAAAAAAAAAAACCAAATAAAGGCAATTTCTTAGCGAAACAAGATTAACTTCAGCATCTCTAGTCACTAAAGAAAAACTGGGGGATATTTACAAGTGGAACTTTTATTTCTGGCCAAAGGGAAAAGCAACAAAATGTTACTATCAGACAGTGCTCAGAGAAATTAGGGAGTTCAATGCAATTCAAAGTGTGATGGTAGCAACAGCAGGGGTCAGCCTCTACTTCAACTCCCTTTGCAGCTGCAAGGCCGTCACTGTGGTGCTACTTCCCAAAGAGGTCTGGGCAACTGCTGAGCCATAACCTGAAATCTGTACCTACAGACAGTTGGCAGAAATTACAAGAAAAAATGTATTCTTTTAGACATAGTAAATGTGGTGATTTGAGTAACAGTCAGTAAAGTTCAGCTTTAGTAAAGGAAGTTGTGATTCACCAATCTGTTAAATTAATAAGGAAAAGCTGATGAGCATATGAATTGAGCGAAGTCCAACTGATACAATTACTTAGACTCTTAAGAGACCTTAAGAGATTGGGAAAGCCCATGAATAGTGTGGTGATGACATCTGATGATGAAACAAAACACTTCAGAGTATTAAAGACAAGGACTGACTTTACAGAGTTACAAAGAGCTTTAGTTAAAAAGTGGTAGAAGGAATATACTCACAGATGCAACAGCTGAGCAGATAGGGGAAAAAACCTGATATTACTACTCAAGGTATTTGGGATTACATTAATTGGGACTGCTCTGTGGAAATGTCAGATCAGTGCTATGCAATGATTCAAAAAGAAAAGTACTTCTCAGGAATCATTAGGAAATATACTGAGAAAAGGAAACACCATTATGCTGAAGTATAAATCTATGGTGTATCCACATCAACAACTCTTTGTGGTTCTGGTCACTGTCTCTAAAAAAAAACACATATCAGTGCTGGGAAAGTATCAGAAAATGGCAAAAGGGTTGAACTGAATGTATGGCCCATTGCCAGAGACTGGTGACTGGATTTGATGGACTTTGGTCTCTTTTGAACACTTTTATTCTCAAAAATTCTTATACATTGAACCTTTGCTCTATATCACAAAATGGCCATGAGGAAGGGATTTTCCCTTCCTAGAGAAAAAGAAATCAAGGAAATAACAGTCTAGCGTGAAATACAAGACTTTTTCATGTCTCCTTATTAGAAAAGTAGACCTCAAAAGAAACAGCATGTCTGAAAATGTTTGACTTGCAGAAAGTGGTTGCATATAAAAAAAAAAAAAAATCAAAACCACCAAACTGAAAAGTGTTGCTTCTTATATTAGGATTTAGGTGCTTAAGAGAGGCTGTTTGAATCAAAGTGCTAATATTTCATGTAGAACATATGCTCCTCTTGCTCCACAGATTCCCAACGGAGTGACTCCCCATTCTGTGTTGGATGGCACGAAGCGGTACCAGCGATGACTCCGAGAGGCACTTCTCCTCTGTGGCTGGGAGAAGGCTGGCCTGGTGATCATCTCCTTGGAGAAGTTTGGTGTTCCTCCTTGTGGCCCTCACAGCACACTTCAAAGCCATTCACCACCAACATTCAGGATCTCTTTCAAGAAGGGTTGGGCTGGTATAATATAAGCGACATTCTGGTACTCGTGGGTGGAAATGAGTGAAAGGCCTAATGGAAATCTGTCGTGGGATGTTTCCTTCAGATTTGTGAAGACTTTAGGAAATCCAGTCCCAGTGAATACAAGGAAAAGTATGGAAAGCCTGTAGATTGCATACTGTGCTGTAAAGTGTGACAATGCATTGGGGTCTGGTGCCCAACACCTGACTTCAGCATTTGAAGACTAATTGTTGAAGGGAAGACCTGAATAGTCTGGAGAAATAAATGAAAATTGAGATCTGCACTTGAAGAAGTCTTGATTTGCAGATCTGGCAGAAATTACGTTCACAGAAGGAATCCAGAAGAATTGTTTTATATGCTAGATATTTTACTAATAAAGTGTCCCTTGTAAATACCAAAAACACGACACTCAGCTATTAGAAAGAAAAGGAAAAGACTCTTGAGAGTAGCTTTGTCTCAAGCAAAGGGGAATCAACTGCATGCCCCTATGTTTCTCTTCCATCTCTTACCCTTCAGTATTGATTTATGCAACTTTGCAGAAGATTAGGTCAGAAAGGAGGTGTGGAAAAAAAATAATAAATAATTATTTAGTTTTCTTCAAGTTGAAAACTAGTAAATTCCCATCACTTATAGTACTGTTTTCATTGTTGTACATCCATCATGTATGGATGACATTTTGCATTAACAATGATGTAGTTGATGTGATGTGATGTGATGGAAGATCTTGAATAGAGATTTTACCTCATCTGCTATGTCAGCTGAAGTTTTCAACAAGTTATTAATTCTTCAGTGTTGGACAAAAGAATGAAAAATTCTACTTTATCAAAAAAAGTGAGCCTCTTTCTTCATTGTCCCAGAAAGATTACACTGGAATGTGAAATCAGAGCAGAGGATGACTCAGTATAACCATTCAGCACAGTTCTCACTCCAGAGCTCAGCAAATAAATCATTAAATATCACTGAAACACCACTGTCCTGGGATGAAAGGACACTCTTAGGGCTGAAGATTTCACTGTCGGTCCTTCTGTCTGTTATAACTTTGGCAACAATCCTCGCAAATGTTTTTGTTCTTATTACAATTTTTCTGACCAGAAAGCTCCACACACCTGCAAATTACCTCATTGGCTCCTTGGCAGTGACTGATCTTTTAGTTTCTGTCCTCGTGATGCCTGTCAGCATTGCTTACACTGTCACCCACACGTGGGCCTTTGGCCAGCTGCTGTGTGACATCTGGCTGTCCTCAGACATCACGTGCTGCACAGCCTCCATCCTACACCTGTGTGTCATTGCACTGGACAGATACTGGGCTATCACGGACGCTTTGGAATACACCAAACGCCGCACTGCTGGCCGAGCAGCCCTCATGATTGTCGTGGTCTGGATGATATCTATCAGTATCTCTGTGCCACCATTTTTCTGGAGGCAAGTGAAAGCTCATGAAGAAATTGCCAAGTGCGCTGTAAACACAGATCAAATTTCCTACACAATTTATTCTACTTGTGGAGCGTTCTACATCCCAACAGTGCTCCTCCTGATATTGTATGGTAGAATTTATGTAGCAGCTCGATCCAGGATTCTGAAGCCAACCTCATTATATGGGAAACGTTTTACTACTGCACACCTGATTACTGGTTCTGCAGGGTCTTCCCTCTGCTCCATTAATGCTAGCCTCCATGAAGGGCATTCCCATTCAGGTGGATCCCCAATATTTTTTGGTCATGTTAAAATAAAGCTTGCAGATAGTGTACTGGAAAGGAAAAGAATTTCTGCTGCAAGAGAAAGGAAAGCTACCAAAACTTTAGGCATTATTCTGGGAGCTTTCATTTTCTGCTGGCTGCCTTTTTTTGTCACATCCCTAGTCCTACCAATCTGCCAAGATGCCTGTTGGTTTCATCCCATCCTACTGGACTTTTTTACCTGGATGGGTTATCTAAACTCATTAATCAACCCAGTCATTTATACAGCTTTTAACGAAGAATTTAAACAAGCTTTCCAAAAACTAATACTTTTCAAAAAGAGTTCCTCTTGAGAGTCTCTTCTTGTATAACTGACCCTTGTGCAATCTCACAACCTACATGAAACTTTACATGCTTTTATTCTTAAGGAACATTCTGATAATTGCCATCTCTGCTGCCATCCTGTTCTGTGCATGTAACTGGGAACTTCTTGCCAATTTGATACTTTCTGTCTGGGATTGTACATGCCATAACAGAACTTGTCCCTGGTCTCTGCAGTGATCATGTCTGTGTATATGAGATCAATGACACATGAAACAAGCTTTGCAACGAGGCAGGGTGTGTGAACCAGGGAGCTTGTCTTGTGTGATGAGGTGACACATTATCCAATTCTACCATGCTTTCTAACCTGATGGGAAGAAATTGTGCGTGTATTTACAAGACATTAGTATTTCTGCTGTATATTATTAACCATTTATGTCAGCTGAACAAGTGAGATCCTCTCTCTTCTGGAGAGCAGGATCTGATACTTAACATTTTCTGTGGCATGTATCTTACTCATACGAAGTTGATGACACAGCCTGACTATAATCAGCAGCAGAGCAGAGCAGCATAGCACAGATGTAAGTTACGTGGATATTTCACAAATGGTGCATTTGAAGCTATGCTTTCGGTGAAGTGTAGAAAGGAGACAATTTATTTGAATTAATTATTACACAGTTTATCATGCAGCCAGTGCAGAAATGCTACAAAATAAATAGCATGAAAATTATTGATGTTATATTTTTGTCATTTAGGTTTTTGCATGCATAAACTGAGACAGGAGAATATGGTTAGTGCCAGTATGGAATGAGTAGGACCTCCTAAAATAGCTAGAGGGTTCACTCCTTGGTGACAATATATGGCAAGTTAGAGAGGGGAGAACTGAGTGACACATCAAGAAAACTTTTTTAGTAATAAAGGTTGTTGGGGTGGATGTTTCATTCCTGTCTCTGGGATTCTTTATGTACTAGTCAAACAAACTGTGGTCAGAAATACTGGGATTGCAGAGCAGGTCCTGTCTAACATGCACTTCTCTGCCTCTGGAATTATTTCCCTGATTTGGCAAGTAGGAAGAAGTCTTGGATGAAGTCTCAGACAAGACAGCACACCAAGTGGTGCAGCCCAAATTTCATGCAACGTTTCAGTCTCTGGGCATTTTACATCAGAAGCATCATGTCTATACTTAATATGAGAGCCATGCATTGCTTTGAAAATCACCCCATCATCCTTCTGACTGCCCTTCCATCTTGTCAGCTTGCCCCAGTTCATCTCCACCATCCACTGCTGTGGCCACCCCAACACACTCCACCACAGAGCGTATCCACCACAGCTTTCAGCCTCTCCTTTGCATTTGTAGCACAGCTTTGCAGCTTCTCCCTGTTGCTTGTGCCTCTGCTGAGGATGGACCATAAAGTGATGCCCCAGGACCACCCACATGCTGCAGAGTCAGAGCAGTTGTGTGGTTATAGAACAGTAGTCCTCTCTCCCACTGAAGGCATTTAAGGCTGCTCTGTTTGGGACGTGGCTCCTCTACCCTCCCAAAGGTGCACTGATCTAGCTCTGTCAAGCTTAAGAGATTTTGATGGTGCTACTACAAGGCTATGTCCACACAGTCTGCTTCCAAAGTGTGTCCAGAGTGCCCACTGTCAGGGCAGGTTCTCGCCTGTGCTCACTCCTGATGCACTGCCTGGGGACAGCTGCCACAGCCCACAGGGGGAGGCCTGAACCATTAACTAGTGCAGACAACTGAGCTCCCACACTTGAGGCCACTCCCTGGTACTGTTCAGTTTGCTGTTACAGCAGCAGTCAATTTTTCATCCTCCTCCGATGATGACAGTCTGAAGTGCTCACCTTTGGGCCAGTTTGTGATGACTTCCAAGATCCCTGGGTGATTCACCTGCTCAGCGTGAAACCAGATCGTGGGCCTGGAAGGGCTTGAATGGCAATTAAATTAAATTGATTAATTAAAGACATTAATCACTATTGACCTATCAGCATGCATCCCTGATGGATGCCCCTGGGAACTAGCTGCCCATTGGACTTCTTATTTTTTATATGAGCCTTACAACCCAGCCACCAAGCCACTTTTTCATTCCCTTCATGCTCCACTTGTCCAGTCCAAATCTCACCAACTTGCCAACAAATAGACTGTGAGGATCATGGCAAAAGCCTTAATAAAGTCAACGCTACAATCAATCAGTACAACACCAAGCACCTTCCTGTTGGCAACACACCTGTTTTCCCTTTCTAGAGAGTAATCAGGTCGGTCAGGTAAATCCCTGCTGGTTCCTCCCAGCCACTTCTTTGTCTTTATCATGCTTGGAAATATCTTCCAGGAGGATGTGCTGTCCAGTCTTCCCAGTGGCTGAGTTGAGGCTGACCAACCAGTTGAGTAGTGCCTGAATCCTCCTTTTTGCCTCCATTCTTGATGACAGGTATGATGACACTTGGCTTCTTTCAATCACCAGGAATACTTTTCAATCACCATCATCTTTTGAAGATGCCAGTCTTGAAATTATATTGACAAGCACCCTTGGCATCCTTAAATGCACTCCTTCTGGCCCCATGTGTAGACCTAATTCAGCTGACATTTTTAAGATATCTGCTCAAGGAAGAGGTGAAACATCCCCTCAAACCAACTGACTTTAATAACATTATTTACATTACCTAGGTTGCAAGATTGAAATGAGACTTGTGTAGAAGAATCAGTAGTGGAGATATCTGATGTATTCAGACAAACCCTATTCATAGTATGTGTAAATACTGTTTATTATTTCCAGCAGTCGCCACTCCTTGTCCTGGTGTTCTCCAGGAGTGTCAGGTTCTGGTTCCTTATGCAGCTGGTGAAGACTGACATGAAAACGCTTGGTTGAGGAGATGGTGTTCTCACTCTACTGCCATAGCACATGCTTTCTGACTGAGAGGAAGATGGCAGCAGTACAAACTAACAAGACATCAACCCGTTTCTTATGTGCTGCAGGCTTCTCAGTGCCTTTGTTACCATACCTTGACGTGGCTGCAGGCTTCTGTGGGGCTCTTGGTGGCATCTTGCTGATTCTGGGAACAAAGAACAGTTATACACACAAAACCTCAAACCCAACAAAACTTACATTGCCGTATAGACTGCTGATAATGATATGAGACCAGCAAGCCATGCAGCACCTCTGCCCACACAAGCATGATTCTGCTTCTTTTTCCCTGTTTGCTGTGTTTAATACTGTTCCTAAACTCTGTGTGGCATCTAGCACAACCAGGTCCTGTCAGGAGCTGTTAGAAATTAATTAAAAAAATATCAGGATCTTGTCATGACTCTGATCTTCTAAATACCTAAAACCTGAACACCTGGAATCAGGTAATAACAGGAGAATCTCCACTTCTAGTTTGCAGAGAGAAGCAAGAACCACTGGCTTAGAAAACTGTGGGCTAATTCAACTCACTAGAGGCAGAGAAGTATTCACTCTGAGTTAGTTGTCTGCCAGTTTCATAAACTGAACAAATCCCAGAACTGGTGCAGAAGAAGCAGCACATACACACAAGTAATTTTAGGAGGGACATACAACTGCATGTATCAGCAGCAACAAGATCAACTCAGACACCTCACTAAAATTCACCTACAAACAGAGGGAGTACAGAATAGCAAGAATACCTGAAGAGTCAGTTCAGGGACTTCATGAACTGGAAGATGACTCAGACATTTTTCATAACCACTGAGAAATCTGCCCTCTGTAAGTTTGGCTAATATCTTTTAAATCTCATGCCTCAGGTGTTCATGGCATCCTAGAGCCATCCATTTCTCACGTTATCAAGCTATGCATAAGATGCATGACTGACTTTTATTTGTTTAAAGCTACTTCACCCATATGGATCCTCTGTTGTCAGACACATTGACAGCTTCTGCTGCTTCCCCATATCATTTGTTATTTTATTGTCGTTGTCTTCTCTCCTTGCCCATCATCTCTGGTCACACCTGCCCACATTATTTACACCCTGCTCCCTTGGAATTATACAGCCTTTCTATCAGTCATTGTGGGGACATCCAGGGAAAAAGTTTTCTACCATTGGTGCTGGCACCCTACTTTGGGTTTTGGAAACCCAACACCCATCCTTCCAATCCAAGAGATAAGCATTGCAACTATGCCTCAGGCTTTGGTGAGTCCTCATCATACAGTAGTGCAAACAAAAGCAAATGTGCACTAAGGACTTTGAGAGACACTCCTCAGCCTCCTGTGCCACCAGATGCCAGCAGCATTGGCACAGTGAACTGCTGCTGGAGGGAAAGCACAAGGAGTGAGGTAAAGTCCTGAGCCACTCAGCATGAGTGATGGAGGGAGGTGAGGGGAAACAAACTGAGCTGAGCTAATAAAGGAGGAGAAAGAGGCCCCTCACCAAGGGGCAACTGAACCGGCTGCCGGGTGGGGTTGGCAGTGTGAGGAAGAGAGTGAATTACCCAGAGAATGATAAATGTCAGATCTCTGGATCCAAGTGAGAGACAGCCTGCCTGCTGTGTCATGCAGAAGCAGCATGGCTGCAACTGGTGGTACAGTGCCCGTGGCAACAAGGGCTGCCACTGCCCAGGCTGGTATTTCAAAGAAAAAAAGCTTAGTGGTGTGAGGTTAGGGACTTAGAAATTTCTGTTCAGGGAAAGGAAATGATGTAGAGGAAAACCAAGGAAGCTCTGTCTGCTCTACGACAAAATCTCTTTTTTTCTTTAATATTTTTATTGATGGGGACTTAGTGCTGTCAATGGAAGCTGCAGACGAAAGTACAAAAAGTGACAAGTGGAACGAGGGATGTTAAAGGTGAGGAGGCAGCTCCACTTTTTCCCTAGATGTCCCCACAGTGGTCAATAGGTTCCGAGCCTGTCAGGTGTCGCTGCCCGGCCGGGAGGCTGGAATTGCTCACCGGCCTCTGACCATGTCTGCTGTGGACTCGGCGGCAAGGGCAGGGCGGTGATGTGCAGAGCAGCGGGCCACGCTCCCTGGTGTCCTTCACCCGCCCGGTCAGCAGTCCCGGGGCTCCGCTCACCGCTCAGGTACACCGGGAGCAACTTTTCCCGGTTAGGGGTGGGGCAGGTCTCTTGTCTCTGATCCCATCTCGGCATCTCCGGGCTGCAGATTCCAGAGGCGGAACCAACCACAGATGGACTGCCCACCAAGTCCCAAACTCTCCAAGAGATGGGACTAACGGGGGGATGCGACGGGAGACGGGAGAGAACCTCGCTGTGCCACCTGGCGCGGGGCTCTGCCCTGCTTTTAAAGAGCCGGGACCGGCACTGCCTGCCCCGACACCAAAGCCCCGAGGCAGTGGCAGCCCCGGGCCGGGGCCGGAGACGGGGCTGCCCGGCAGGCTCAGGAGCACCAACCCACCGTGAAACCAAGCAGGGAAGCGCCGGCGTTGCGCC
>WAAG01080006.1:59324-91464 GCA_013390105.1 Tichodroma muraria
GCCTTTCCCGTACCTTCCCGTGCGGACGAGCGGGCGCCTCAAGGCCGGGTTGCCCGCGGGTGGCGGCGGCGGCGGCGGCGATCCCCGCGGGAGACCCGGCCCTGAGGCGCCGGCCGGGGCCTCGGCTCCCGCTCGGAAATGGAGCCGCCGTCGGGCTCCTTCCGACGGGACCGGAACAGCCGCTTTCCTGAGCGGAGATCGGCCCCGTCCCCGCCCGGGAAGGGCACGGTCCCACCGGTCCTCGCTGTCGCGAGCTGCCCGCAAGGAAGTTCCTAAACCCATTGGCTGGGGCTTGGTTGAGATTTTGGAGGTTTCCAGGCGCTTAACGCGTTTTCTGTGGATAACCATTTTTTTCCCTTGCTGCAGCCACATACTCCCTTTCCTGTTGCTTATTTTTCCTGAATTCCCCCTTCTCTCCCAGCGCGCCCACGTTTATCATATAATTAATAATGTTCTTTTATATATGTGCTTTTCTGATGCTCATTGTTAATCACCTCAGTCTTCTTTGCTCCCCTCTCGTAAGGGAATTAATTGATGGAACATTGTGAAACTTTTCTTTACCTCTTTCGAAAATTTCTGAAACTTACCCTGTTTGGCTTTGTCAGGTGTCCCATGTGCTGGCATGTGAAGCCAATGGCACAGCAGACCTTTGCTGGTTGTCCGTGGTGATTGCGCTTTCGTTGCGAATCTGCGTTTTTTTCCCCCTTCTAATGCTACGTCTGAAGCCTTTAAACCAATTAAGCTCAAGTTAAAGTGACCATCCCAACTAATCAGCACATTTGAGTTAGGTGCAGTGGGATTAGATTTTAATTGGTGCGTAAATTCTGTTAAAATGTTCCACAAAAGTCAGGGGAAGGAGTGCTCATCGCTGCCGCGTGTGTTGGGATTGTTGCTTTATCGAGTCTCTCGCCGAGAGCCGCTGGGCTGGGTGAGCGCCTCTCTAAGCAGCCCCACAGTGATGACAGTGGGAAGGGGGATTTTTACAACCTGGAATCGTCTGTGGCATTCCGTGTTCAGGGGGAAAAAATGCAGTAACTTACCACATGCCTACAGCCTCATGGCAGAGGTATGCATCTGCTGACCTGCAGGACACTGGGGGGGCGCGTCGTTCCCCAGTGTTACAGTCTGTGCGAGTACAGAACCGACAGCTCTGTGCTCTGGTCAGTTTGTGCAGCCAGTAGCCAGCTGGCATGTTTCGGCAGGGACGGCGTGCTCTGTGGCTGTTTTGCATCTGCAGCACTCGCAGAAGTGTAATTCCTCCATTGTATCGGCTCTGCAGCAGTGAGGGCTGCACAGAACGGTCGGCAGTGCCCACCAGGCTGACACCCCCACCCTGGGGCTCCAGGAGCCCCGAGGGAGCGATACTTGTGCAGGGGCCGGGCGTGCAAGACCCCTCCTGGGCGTGGGACCCCCTCACCAGCATCGTGCCTGGACACGTGGGGCTGCTTGGGGCAGCCAGCCCTCTGTACCACTGCAAGGAGGAGGAGGACCTGCAGAGCTGATTGCTGTGTTTCTTTTGGATGTGTGTCTGAAAGTTACTGGGGGAAGGAATGAGTTGGGGCAAAAGGGAGTGTGGGAGAGCAGCACAATTTGAGAGTAGTCAGGTCCCCATTAACTAACCCCTGCGTCTCCTGATCTAAGTAGTTCTTCAACCCCAGCTTCTTCATAATGCTATGAAATGATAAAGTTTCTGCGTCCCAGTACAGGCCAATCTCACCAATGTTGACTTCCTTACAAGTAGAAATAAGTTACAAGAGCATAGGCTTTTTGCTAGCCTTCTGGCTGTCTCTGTGTTCTGAAAATTGCCCAACTGAGAGTAAGTTACTGATTTTCTTTATTTAATATGAGGCTAGGAATTGTTGGCAAAAATAACTCTTGTTAAAAAAGAGAACTCTCAAATGTGTCTGTTACAAGAAATGATAACATTTAAAAGCCCAGTATGCCTTACAATCTAGACCACATTATTTTGTATGTTCAAATGGGTTGGTGATTACATCTTTGAGCATGACCTTACCAGAGGATTGTACCCAGGGACTCTGAGGCTGTGCATGTCCTCCATGAAACCTTTCCTCCCCACTGTTGGTGAGGAACCAGAGGTTTCTTTGCTCATGGAAGTTTTTCAGAAAGTATGGCTGGCATTACTGAGCAAAATGACAAAAAAGGACAATTTTGATACAATTGTTACACTAAAATGAATCATATAATCTCCTTAGGAGGTCATTTTGATTGGAAGAGTCCCACAAGGGTGATGATTCATAGCAGTAATGTGTTTTGCACTAACTGGTGGACTGCAGATCGTAGGAGCCCTTAAAACGTGTTGGAATGGAGAACCTTGGTCGGGATGGTTATGGCATGGTTACATACGTCTTCACACGTCTAAGGCCGGCTGTTCAGACTTTTTGCCTTGGGTAATGGTTGTGTTTGCACATAAGAAGTAGAAAGCATGAATGTTTTCAAATACTTGGTGACAGCTGATGAGCAGGTGTTGCTTGCCAGCACTTCCTGCATTCCCAAAACTGGTGGTTGGCTTTGTCCTTCCATACTGTTATTCTCTCTGCTTTTAGCCGGCTGAATCTTTGGAGGGCTTTAGTCTTTTTAACTTGATCTCCTCTTCCATCCGTAGCCACCAGAGGTGTGATTAATCTCCCTGTCTAAGCTCAGCTGTTTGCCAGGGTAACAGGGGCTGGCAGCCTTCTCCTGGTGGCGACTGCAGCCACTCACTGCACACACTGTAGGCAGTCACATCTCTCTGGATTTGAGGGTTTAGAGCGGGTGACAGAATCAGTTTGGTGGAAAACCCACAAACCATTTGCCCTTAACTGTCCAGATTTAGGAGACTTCATAACCACCCTGACTGAAAAGGCATGCCAGGCATGCCATTCCTGTGAAGTCGGTGGGGATTGGGTTGATTCGGCAGCCTGAAAACCAACGTTTTTGACATGATCAAATATAAAGTTTGGCATTGGATGTCAGCCATCAGAATGTAGCAATTTAGGCCTTAATGCTTTTGTGTCTCTGGTGGTGTCTTAGGGTTTGGCAGTGATGTTCCCCTGCTGAGGCCCTAATCTTGGCAGATAAAGGGTTGCAAGGATGCCTCAGCCCTGTGTGCTTTAACCCTCACCAGGGTGGAGTAAGACATGCAGGTGCAACACACAGCTTTACCTAAGTGTGACAGCAGCATGCACAGAAACGTGGATGCTATGCACAGGCAGTTTCTGTTTCCTTTTCTGTAAAAGGAAGCTGAGAATATTTTGATGCTTTCTTGTGGTAGTTGTACAGTGAATGTAACATTTGTTTTCATGAACATTTGAATTTCTTATGGAAACAGTCCCGAAAGGTGAATGCACCCTGTGAGTGGTGGGCTAAAAGGAGAGGGGGTATTTAGAAAAAAATGAGTTTTAATGTTATACTTAGCACTCAACCTACTCTGCAGCCTTGTCTCTTCTCATAGTAAAGCCCCTTAGGATCCACACCAATAACCCCAGGAATGAAATACATTATATATTGTCTATATAATATATTGTCGATAATATATTATCTATATTGTATAATATATACTGTATTGAATGAAATCTATATATTGTTATGATATATATTATATATATAATATATTTGTCTTTGCTTAGGAACAAAGTTGCCAATACACAGGTATAAAGTATAAGAAGTGGTTAGTTTGTTTCTGTGTAACAGTGAGCAGACCGGAGCGTCTGCTTGCTCTTGTCAAGTTGGAGAGATGGGTTTTCACATCCTCTCCAGTCTTGGATCTGGGAGTGCTACATCAGTGCAGGTGGGCGCTGTGCCTGGAGCAGGTGGGTTTGCCTTTCCCCTTGTCCGAACCGCTTTCTCCTCCAAAAGCCCTTTCTGGCCCTACCCCAGCTGACAAAAACTCCATGCAGCCATGTTCAGAGAGTTGATCTGGGTGAAAATTAACCATCTGCCTCCTCCCCACTCCCTTTAGCCCTGCCTGATTCCCAGCCTGGTTGCAGGGCTGCTTTACTCTGGCCAAGGGAGGGGAGCACAAGGCTAGAAGGAGGCAAGCGCAGTGCAGGGCCACCTGAAAATGACTGTAAAACTTTAGTTTGAGGATCTGGTCCAAAGTCTGTGAGGTCACCTGTGTAGTGATAGCATCCCTTGAGTGTCTAAGCACTGCTGTCTGCATTGAGGTCTCTGTCACCACCATGCTTTCACAGTGAGTTTGGACATGCTGCTTTTGCAAAGTTCCTGCTCGTGCGTAGTGCTGCCCAGGTTTGGGCAGAGGAGTAGAGACATCATGTTTAGAGAACTTCAGTGGAAAATCTACATTTATTCAGTCCCAGTCTTTTTGGCCCTGTTTATCAGAGCTTCATTGAGTTGAGCAAGCCTCAAATGTCCTCCTTGCAAAGTAACTTCAGAGTCCTATCATCTGGGCTCTGAGCAGCTGTATTGAACTTGGGCCAGCAAAGTGTTCTGCTCTCACGTGTGTAAATACTTTGTGTGAGCTGGAAACGTCTGTATGGCTTCTCCTTGGCCTGCTGCAGCATAATAACTGTCATCCTGCCCTGCCCTGTTTGTCAAGGGACCAGCTGTCCCCAGCCCAGCCATGCTCACTGTCCTCCCTTGGTTGCAGGCGCAGGCAGGCTGGCCTGGTTCCATGGGCAGATCCTGCTTCTGACAGGTGGGCTCCTGGGTGCTCTAGGATGAAGTAATGGGAGACATGCACTGTCAAGTGTGGATACTTCCTCATCACTCCTCCTTGCGTCTGCCCTGGTTTGTGAAGAATGTGGTGGTTTTGCTGCTTCAAGTCACAAAGTGGAAAGTGTAGGCTTTAATGGTTTTTAATCAGTACTGGGTGGACAAGCCCCTGCATGTAAACATTTATAGTTCTGAATTTACTTAGCTGATTGTTTTTTAAGTCATAGATTAAGTCATAGTTTGACCTGCTGTACTGCCCAGGCCATAGTATCAAACCTTACTTAGTATTGAATTAACTCATTAACTCAGCTGGTTTTGAGGTTTGTGATTTCAACTTGCAAACTTGATGCCTGGGGGTGGGGGAGGGAGCGTTGATCTAAATAAGATTTTTTTGCCACAAAAACCCCACGTTCCTTGCTTGGATTTGTGATTGTTTGGCTCAGAAGAAGTAGGACTGATTTCATTCAGACCTCTTGCAAACAGTGTTGTGGCTATCCTTGATTGTACGCTGCATGCCTCTGAGAAAGCAGAGCAGCAGGAGATGAGAACCAAGGCTTTCTTAGCCCTGGTAGGATTCGGCTTTGGTGGTTAATATTACAAAACCACTGGAGCTTGGGGCTCATGTGTCAAGCTGCGCAGTAGGAGAGGAAAGCATCTGTGGCTGTAGGCAGGTGATGTGAGAGGGCTGCCTGACCTGTGTCATGGCACAGCAGTCCTGTGGGGCAGCTGAGGAAGGTGCTTTCTGGTGACACACATCACCTCTGCTCCGAGACAGCAGCTCTCCCACTCTGGGACCCGGTGGACAACATGTAGCAGGTCATCCCACTGACTGCTCCCACCTCCCCTGTGCGTCCTGGAGCAGGTGGCAGCAAGTACACTGCACTGGAAGTGCAAGTGCCAGGGTAGGTAAAGGTGGTGTGGGAGCAAAAGAGGGAGCATATTGTTGTGTGACGCAGCAGGGCCCGTGTTCCTACTTCTCGTCTAAGTGTTGCAGTGTTCTAATTGACCTCTAAAAATGGTAGCTTCATCCTAGGCTGAAAAGGTCTTTCTACATGACTGATGACAATGACCATAAGCTCAAGTAACTCTTTAATTAGCTCAAGAATGCTCCTCTTTACCTTGAGTGCTTACTTTTCACATTTTCCTCTGTTGCTGCATGCAATGCAGTGCTTGCAGAGCGGTAGCTCTGGGCTGTGCAGCAAGGACTGGCAGCGTGGCTCTGCTGCCTGGTGTCGTCAGCCCTGCCACCCGTGCTGCATGCCGCACAGCTCTGCACGGATGGGAGTGACAGCTTTTGCTGCAGTGTTGCACCCTCGGTACGTGTTGCAGCAAAATCTGTCAGACTTTGTTTTCACATTCGTTCTCAAAATTGCTTTAATTGAAATTTGCTTCTATATGCATTATCTGGCTCTTAAGGTTCAGCACTAGCTTGTGTCTTCCCCACTGGATTGATTTAAAAATCACAGGATGTGTTTCCGAGGCTGCAGAGGCTCCAAGGTTGTGCTGATCATCTGATTCCACTGCAGCACTTTCAGCTGCTTGTGCCTTTGAGGTGCCTGTGCCTCACGTGGGAGTGCAGTGGGTTACCTTAAAGGGAAAATCTGATGAAACTTCTTCAAGAACTTGTTGTTACATGTGATATCTTAGTGGAATTTACCGGAATAGAATGGAGATTCCTGACCTAGGATCTGGAACAGAGCTGCAAAAACATTAATTCTCAGGTAGTGTGGATCATTTGGAAATATGTCTGTTTTTACTGGAAAACAATAATTCCTGGATGATGATAATAAGTAACTACTAGTACTGCTTTGTGGTGAGAATTTGAACTTGAAGCAATTGAGAATTCCTAATGAAGTCTCTCACTCTTCTGTCTGCATCCCATTCTGTATAGCTGTTCAGGATTGTTTTTAATGTTGCTGAGTGTGACTAATGTCTTTGCATAAAGGTATCCTGTGTAATGTGGGTGTTGATGTTTCTGTGTGAGTTTTGGCTGTTAGTATATTTGTAAACTGCCTGCATATGCTCTAAAATTCTCAGCAACCTTTTTTTGCATTGTGCAGAGCATGGGAACAAGAAGCACAGTTTGGAATAGGTCTTTTTCTTTTGTCTGTAACCAGTGTCAGTGGTGCTGTGAAGGGGACAGCGAGTATCAGCAGTGCTTTGGGAAAGCTGTGAAATTGTGTGTTTGAAGGGGACTGCAGGAACAATGCTGCAGCGGAGCGTTACCAGCTGTGGAGGTGGGGAACTCTTTTCCAGCAGTGATGGGGAAGCTCTCTGGGGTGTGCTCTCTGCAGAGCATAGACCACAAACAGGCTGCTGGTAGCTGGTGTACAAGAGCTGGGCTGAGAGACTGGCTGGAGGTGCAGGCAGAGAGAAACAGCAACTGCTGAGTGCAGGGAAACAGCTGTGCCCTGATGACTGCCTTGATTGCTAGGTGGCACTCCTTGGGTCTGGGTCACCTGCCCCTCATTTCCCTCCTCGAGCAGCAGGAGTGGCAAGCCCCATTCTCTAGCTTGCTCTCTCTGGCTGTCTTATGATAGAAACATGCTCCCAAGTCCTTTCACACAGATTATCTCCATTCACTTTTCCTCTGCTGCCTACACTTTGAGCTGATTTGCAGAGCAGGGTGGGTTTTTTTTATTTTTTTTCCCCTTTTTTCTTTTTTTAGTAATCTCTGCCCTGTGTGCCTCTAGTGACTGCTGCAACTGCTGGGGCATGTGTCTGAGAGATCAGCACAGTCCTTGCTTTGGAGCCCAGCTGTGTGTGAGCTGGTGGGGCACACAAAGCATCTCTCTCTGCAAAAGCAAGAATGGCAGCAGCAAGCTGGACAGGCTCAGCAAAGCATTGGCAGCATGGCAGTGGCTGCATATGAGGCAGATCGAGAGAAGGCTGCTCTTTTCTGCTCGGTGCTGGTGAGTTGGTGTCTGAAGTGTCATGAGATTCAGGTGGGTATTTCACTAGACCAGGTTGCCTAAAGCCCCATCCAACTTGACCTTGGACACTTCCAGGGATGGGGCATCCACAGCTTCTTTGGGCAACTTGTGCCAGTGTCTCACCACCTTCACAGGGAAGAATTTCTTCCTAATAGCCAATCTTAACCTACTCTCGTAGTTTGAAACCAGTGCCCACATCCCATCACTACAGTGCGTGGTAAATGTCTGTTTCTTTCTTAAAAACCCTCTTTATATATTGAAAGGCCACTATAAGGTCTCCCCAGACTCTTCTCTTTTCCAGACTGAACAACCCCAGCTCTCTCAGCCCTTCTTCACAGAAGTATTACAGCCCTTGGGTCATTTTTTGTGGCCTCTTGTGAACCCGCTGGAGTCTTTCTGAGGACTCCAGAACTCCAGATGCAGTGCTCCAGGTGGGTCTCATGAGAGCAGAGTGGCAGAATCACTTCCCTTGACCTGCTGGCCATAATTTTTTTGATACAGCCAAGGACCACTGTTGGCTTTCTAGGCTGGAAGCACACATTGCTGGGTCATGTCCAATTTTTTGTCCACCAATACCCCCAAGTCTGTCTCTGCAAGGCTGCTCTCAATCCATTCATCCACCAGTCTGAACTGATGCTGGGTATTGCCCCATTCCAGGTGCACAAAGTTGCAGCATGGTAAATTCTGACTGAACATAAAGGAAAATAGTTTTCTCCCTGAGACTGATCTGAGAGGAAACAGGGCACGAGGGGTTGAGGCATTTCTGACGCTGGAGATTTTCACAACTTAATGCAGTCTTGAGCAACCTGTTCCAGCTTTGGACACTAACCCTGTTTGAAATTGGAGCTGGACTGAGGTTAGCTTCATCCCCTTACGGCTAACTAAGATGAGAGAGAAAATGTGAATTTCCTACTCTTTGCCTCTTCTGTAGAAAGGAGCAGCATGGTGGGGGAAGCACTGTGGTCCTGTCTCAGTACAGCCACGCCAGTGCTTCCTTCCTATGAAACATCCTTCCTTCCTTCAGTCCAGGGAGTACAAGGGGTAAAAGGACAATAAATAACAATGCAAGTAGGCATGGTTAGACAGCCATGCCTTGGAAAAGTCCTGGAGGGGATCCTCTGCTGCCATTTTTGCCTTATGCTCTATTTCTCACTCTCCACTTCTTAAACATGCTGCAAGAAAAGCATATGCCCTCTTGGCTCTGATCTTCATTTAGGATAGGATTCAGATAAATTAATGCTTGGCATTAAGCCTGCAGATTTCGTCATTAGCATCTTGTGTAATGCTTGGAGGAATACCTGTGCTCCAAGAGAATGTGTCTGTCTGTTGTCCATGTCCATTAGTCAACAGCCTTGGATAACCAGTGGACTTAAAAGCAAATGCCAGCTGCCCTGTAGAACTGCCTTGTTAATACAAGGTATTTTGAGATTGCTGGTTTTCTAGAAGCATGAAATGGAGAATTTGGAACAAAGTTTTCCCGTGATAGTTATGAGTTGAGTGGCGTCTTTAACCCTTTCATACCCTGTGGACAAGAGGCTGGTGGGAGATGGAAGAACTTTGGAGTTGCTGATGTTATTCAGCCTTGTCAGTGGAAGAAGTACGGCTCAGGACCTTCCTGATGGAAATCCTGTCCCACACTTCTGACTCCAAACAGCTTCTTAGCTGCCTGCTGAAGGAGGTAGCTGTATGCTGAGGATGATCTCTCTGGGAAGTTACAGCTGTTCTGCTGTTTCAGTGCCCTCCTTAGTCATAGGAGGCACTTTATTCCCAAGCACTGAGGAGACACTTTTCCCCAAACAAATGGGGAATTACTCTGGCCCATTTTTGGAAAGAAGGAGCAGAGGCCAGGTATCCCTCTGCTATCTCTTTCTGCATTAAGAAGAATCCCAGCAGTGACTGCTGAATGCCCCAGCTAGTTACCAGATTGTGGACCTCTGGCTTATGGAGAATATCAAATGCCCTCGCAGCTCTTCCCAGAGCAGAGTGTGTAGCACAGGGCATGTGGCTGGTCTCTGCCTGGGGCAACAAGGTGCCCTCACCTTTATGTCCTGCTTGCCCTGGTCCTGGCACCGTGCTGTATGTCTGTGTGTGAAATACCTGTTGTCATTTTGAGAGGCTCAGTCTGCAAGTGAATGTATTCCATCCATAAATTCGTCAAGGTTTTCAAGTAGGCTGTTTTCAGTGGCACAGCTGCCCAGTGTCATAACACCATCTTGGCAGCCTGTCTTGGAGTCTCCCCATTGTCCATGGAGAATTAATTTTGAGGCTAAAGTCCCCACAGCTACAAGCACGTTCTCACAAAAGCAGCGTGTTGCTGTTTGTAAATGTTATTTTATTTACTTTTTTGTTACCTGAGGGTATTTTCAGCAATAAATTGAACAAAAGACTACTGTTAGGATCTTCCAATCCACCCAGCTGTCCTCATTGAGTAAATCATATTTAAGAGTGATTTATAAGTCATTTATAAGTTCCTGCACACAGCCTCTCATTTGACTTCACACTTGCCAGTGAACAAAAAAGCTGCAGGTTGGGAGCTCAGAGGGGAAAAAAAAAGCTGGTTGTTGTAAGGGAGTCCAAGATCACGATTAGTATTTGTGGTACAGCCAGGGGACAGAGTTACCAGCTGTTTGTATTGGGAGGCCTTGAAGGATCTAGAGATTATTCACGGTGTGTTGTGAGCCAGCCAGCCTTCATTTACCTGCGCAAGTGGTTGTGAGACGCTGTACCCGTGGCCCACCCAGTTCACATGACTCTGGGGAGAAATCACTGAGGCTTTGGCTGTGCTACCCGTGAGTCAGTGTCTGTGATGCGTGGGTACCTTGCCAATGGAAGGGCGTCCCGCTGCAGCGTCGTGCCTCGTCTTGCCTGCCTGCTTGCTGTCCTGGACGCTTGCTCCGTTCAGCTGTTTCTCCTGCAGGGCAGCCAAGCGGTTCTGGAAGAGACCCTGAGCTGGTGATGGCACCTTGATTTGGTAACAGCACCCAGTGTCTTGCTTCAGAGCAGGTAGATTTCGTGAATTGCAGCCAAAAGGTTTGCCTCAAGCTGGAAGTGATGCTGCTGGTGTGACCCAAGCCGGCCAGCCTTTATGCCAGAAGCATTTCTGATGGCTGACAAGTTCCTCCTGGACTTTTCATGACAGCAGTGTTAACTCTGCTGTTCCCCAGGCGTCTGAGCTGAGGTATGCTGCTGGTCTCTCCCACATCTCTAGCAGATGTTTGTCCAAAAGCTGCAGAGTGGCACAGCTGCAGTGAGCTCCAGCACGCGCTCGAGCTGCTGCAGTGCTGCCCCCGCCAGCGTGCCTGCACACCAGGCACTGCAGCTACCCTAACACACAGCCCTCTCACAGGGAGTTTACAGTTCAAGTCTAAACCCTGATTTGCTCCAAGAGCAGCAGCAGTGGCACCTGTAACCTGAATCAGATTCCCTGGCTTCCTCAGGGGCCCTTCCACGAGTTTGAATTGCTACTAATTGCAGACTTTGTTCAGCCCTTTGCATTTAGGCTGCAAGCGCAGGGCAGGCCAGCCTGCTGAGCATGCCTGCAGAGGTACTGCTGTCCATCTATCCCAGGACAGGGTCCTGAAAACCCAGCAATTTAATCTTCTGCATCTGCACTGAGCGGGGCAAGTAGTGGATTTGCGTGGGGGAGGCTGTTAGTGTCAGGTGTTAGCCAGGCCAGGGCAAGCTTCTCACAGGTGGATCAAGGGGAACCGCAGCGTGCCCTGAAGAGGGATCCCCTCAGCAAGAGCAGCTCTGCAGAGACTTGGGGTAAAACTTCTGCAGATTTCTCATGGTCATGTTTCTTTTTACTGGTAGGGCTGTTCTGTTCAGTGGGTGGACAGAAATGCTGATGATTTATAAAGTTGACCTACAAGACAGAATTTAAAACTGGGCTTATGCTTGAATATTGAATTTTATCCGAGTAATTAGTCCTAGATGTCTGCTTAGAATTTTTGAGTTAAAGGGTCATTAGTAAAGATTAATGGAAGATGAAAATTTAGACACTTACTGAAATATGAATGATCATTTTTATTTCAAGTCACATTTCATTTCCTTGTGCTACCGTGCCATCAGTCTAAGGGTCTGTACAGTGCCTGCTAGACCTGTTCAGAACAAAATCCTGTGTGCACAGAGCAGAAGGAAGTGCATGGCAAGGTGTGCAGAGAGGACAGGGCATTTTTCCTGAAATGGAGCTAAAGTTGACTGTCTAAGCTGTTCCCAAAAGATTTTCCCTACTAGTACTAAGGAGTGGGGACAATCTCGATCCATGGATCACTGATCACATTAGTGCTGCCTTATGTTTGTGTAGTTCTTGGCATGGCTTGGCCTGGATCTTCCCAGACATCTTCTGGGGATGGCTCAGAAGTTAGCAAGGTCTGTCATGTTTGGAGGCAAAGCAGGTTTAAAAGGGCAGGGGTTGTTCCGTGCCAGCTGGCCTTGGCACAGAGGACAGACCTAAGCCAGGCTCATGTACTGATACAGGCCCCTAATGCTCTTTTTGGTCACTGATGACAGTGCAGCCTCCAAGAGACCATTCACCCACCTGCCCTTAACAAACTGGGATCAGAGGAGCAATTAGCTGACAGTGCTGCAGACTTTTTTTTGTCTGTGGGGAATGCCTGAATATTTTTGTATTGAATGCACAGCTCTAGCAGACTACATTTGGGGTACACAGGTACCACACACAGGCTGGTTGCCTGCCTGTCCTTTCATTTCTATCCAAGGCAGAAAATGGATGGATTGGGAGCTGCAGCAGTCCAGGAGAGGCAGTAACTATGGCAGTTCCCCAAGATGTTCCTGTGGCAGCTGTAAGAGAGCTAAAAAGCTTTCCTTTTAGCACTTAACAAACTTCATTGAATGAATTCTTCCAGGGAGAAAGTCACAAGAGTGGCCAGTTGTCTGTGCTACAGAGTTCATGAGCTCGTTTTTTTGGGAGGACCTTTGGGGCAATCCCAGTTTTCTGCAGGGTTTGTAGGGATCTACATGGAAACCTCTGAGAGGCTGAGCCAATCTTTTAGCCAGAAAAGCTCTCAGCAATCAAAGGAGTGTTCCTGCAAAGCTGACTCAGATGTCCTTCTACTCTGTTAGGAGAATGGAATGTGCCCTGTATCAGACAGGATGCAGAGAAACACACAATACTCTGTAATTTTCATGCCAACAGGGAAATGTTTGTAGCCATGTGGCTCTTGGGTATAGTGTTAGGAAGAATGTGAAGGTTAGAGCTGCCTACGCCTAATGAGCAAAATGATTTAGAGATGGTTATGAATACTTGAAGTTAATCTTATTAAGTGTATTGTACCAGGCAGGCCTTTCCCAGCTCTGTAGATGCTGCTGGATGAAAAATTGTGTGGGTTTATGCTTTTGGGTGTGTAGCCAATTTGCAGTGTGGTACTTGTCAGATGTGCAGTGTCAGTCCTGTTTCACCTGGACAAGTGTTTGTGACAGGACAATAAGGGAGCCCAAGAAGATAATGAGAGCTCTACGGGATGAGAGCAATGGCTGCAAAAGGACGCCTAGGAAGGAGGAGAGCGATTGGGGAAGTGTGCAACCATGCAGATCAAAGGATTTTCCCAACCTGCAAGTTTTGTCTCAAGTGGCCTTGCTGAACTAGGAGTGGGTCCCTGTAGGGATGACCTTGAGGGATTTTTCTTCCACGAATGTATCTAACTACTGCTTTATGAACCCATGAGGACTTCCAGCTCCCCTAACATCGGGCAGCAAGAAGTTCCCTAGTGTGCC
The DNA here is from genome assembly GCA_013390105.1 of Tichodroma muraria. NCBI lineage: Eukaryota > Metazoa > Chordata > Aves > Passeriformes > Sittidae > Tichodroma > Tichodroma muraria. The sequence continues at coordinate 72,665 of WAAG01080006.1, forward strand.
ACTACAGACAAGCAGAGTAGGGCACTGAACACAGTGAGCCCAACCAGAGACAAGCAGAATTTAACAGGATGGGACAAGGGAGTGAAAATACCAGCAGGAACTGGGATTGATGTTACTGGCCCAGCCTTCAGCACAAGCATGACAGAAGAGGGTGGAGGGAATAGCGGTGTGCTTGAAAGGTGAGATTTATGGTGGCCAGATGAAGAGGGTAGAAGAGCAAGTTCAGGGTCAAGCTTATTAAAGTGACAGTGTGGAAGATAAGTCTGAGAAGGGCTTTTACTGTATGCTAAATATCTGAGAATAATTGAGGTTTGATAAGCACAAAGGATGCAGTGATGCAGGAGAGAAGAAAAGGAGCAGAGGAGAAGGCACTGTAGGTCCAACTGAGATGCCTGTCTCCTCAGCATCCTTGCTGTACTAGTAGCCCAAACCAGATGTTGGGGAGGAACATGAAAATAATGAATGTGTGTTTCCCTACTGTGTGCTTCCAGGGATGTCCTGAGTCATAGAACTTTGGGTTCTTTACATTCAATAAATTTTAACATATTATTTCATTAATTTTTCTAACAATTTTCTGGATCTTGCTTGCTCTGAATCTCCCCTGAATCTTTTCAGTTAGTCTGGGGCTTTCAGCTAGCCCATGGGTGGCCCAGCTACCTTCATGCTAGCACATATTTTGGGGCTGAAGCGATGGTGAGAACCATGGCCCCTGAAGTCCTTTCAAAGCTGAGCTTGATGGAGATGGGAGGGTGAAGGAGGTGGGAGACCTCTGTGTCCAGTAATTGTTACAAAAGCACCACTGAGCTGGGGCTGCATTTCCCATGCCATCTGCAGGATGCTGCCAAGTTTGTGACTCGCTGAAGAGATGCCTGCATAGTGTTTGTGAAATCAAATGTGACAGTAAAATTTGCTTCTGAGGACAGTACAAGTGGCAGCATGGGAAGAAATAAAACATCTTTCTCAGCTTTGATTCCAGTTCAGGTTGGCACATAGGAGTAGCACGCTGAGGAGCTTTGGAAGTTATCAGTCCATTTCTGATGAAGAGCTCCCAGAGTATGGGTAACATCTTCCTTGCTATGGGGCTCCCAGGGCAAGGATGCCACTAGCAGCCCTCTCTTTGGCACCTGTGCAGGTTAACACTGTTCTGTATTGCTGAAAGGAAGATGCTGCACCTGGTCAGCAAACGCTCAGACCTGCTTTCAGTGAGCCCTTCCAGTGTAAGTCAAGCAGCGATTTCAAGGGGGAGCCAGAGGAGAGTGGCTTTGTAGAGGAAAGCAAAATCTCTGCTGTGCTGTGCTCAGTAAAACACAACTGCTCAAACCCCAGTGCTACTCAAAGCATCTGCTGTGAGCAGCCGTGGGTGGCTTTATGCTCTGCTGCTTTTGCATTGGTCCTGCTGCTCTATGTTGGGAAACTTACTTTGTATTGCAAGGGCAAGAGCAATGCTGAGGAGTTCCCTGGGTGATGGGAGTGTTGACGTAGGGTCAGCGTGATTCAGTGATGTGCCAGATCCTGGCATCTGCAGAGCCTGCTGCAGTATCTCACATTGCTGTGGGTGCCATTGCATGTCATAATTTGAGTTTCCTTGAAGGTTGTGGTTACTGTGGTTGTTTTTGACTTCTGTCTCGTTATTTCGCATCTCTGGTCTCGTATTAGTCAATAGGCAATCCACTTCCAGATTGCTGAGCTTTTTTCTGATTTTTAGAATTTCCTCTCCCACTAGATGCAGCAACTTCTGAGACAATTCATCCCTCAAAATATATGAATCCCCAAAAGTCAGTTGGCATTTTGCCTTTGTGTTCAGTGGGGTCAAAGAGCTCATCCCCATCCTGTGTAAGCAAATAATGTCATCTGCCTCCTCAGCTGTCCCAGGAGGTTGTTAGATGCATGCAGGTGGCATGCAGGGTTGGTGTCACATAGACTGAACAAGAGCCAAAGTCCCCTATCTTGTTTTATACCCTTTGTCTTTTCTTGAGTGTTTTTCTCCTGTTCTCATGACTGTGTGTCATTGTGTGAAGTCAAGAACCAGGTGCTGGAAAGAACTTGCAAAAGGCAAAATCATATTAAGAAAAACTTTCCTTCCTTCTCTTTTTAACTGATTGAAGGCTCTGGCCACAGTACTGCTATTTACTGCAGTTTGTGACACCTACGTCCTTTTTCTATATATATATGGTAGAGAAATTTTACTCTACAAATGAAGAGTGACATGCTGGACTCCTCCCAGCCCATTTCACCCTGGGGCAGGGAAGAAAAGTCCCACTGAGGCTCTCGCCACGTTGAGCTGTGATCCAAGCATGATTCATCAGCAGCATTACCGTATGTGAGCGTGACACGTTCTCCCCATGCAACACCAGAAAGCTTTTAATTAAAACTGCAGGTGTATGTGCACATGGAGCAGAATCCAACCAACACCTCTTACCTATACTTCAGGTGGAAAAGTATGCTTTAGAACAGGAGGATAGTTTCATCAGCTTCTCCCTGACCTGCTTGGCCATTGGGGACCGCTCAGAGGAGCTCCCTTGCCACCCCAGGTTTTGCTGATGTACATGCACAGAGCTGTCCTCATGCCTGAAGTGACTGTCAGCCACCTAATGTAATTTGAATGCACAGTCTGGAGACCTGCGTTGCCTAAGGCTCCCTTTCTCCAGATGTGTCCAAACACTCCTAGCATTGTGTTCAGTGCAAAAATACAGTTCCCAGGGATATTCTGAATAATAGTTTAGCAGAAAATGGAACAGAGGGATTCTAAGTTCACCCCAGCATTAGGGGAAGTGGAGGGAGTAGTACCAGATATATATATGCTCCATCCCTAAGAGCATGGACAATAGCCCTGCTCTGCTCCTCACCTGAAACTGGGCCACCTGTCAGCTAAGGAATGCAAACCTCAGCCTGTGTGGTTTCACAACACAGAGGGTCCCAAGGACTCAAACTCCAATGAGGCAAATTGCTTTTCTATTCTCTGATTATAGCTGTGCTTCAGTCTATTGATTTTCTATTGCCTTTGATGAATGCTGCTCTTCAGAGTCTATGGGAAACCTTGGCAACTTCAAGAGCAAACAAATAAATTAGTATAAAGAGATTGCAGACTAAGCCATTAATAATTCTCATTTGTCTTTAGGATTGGGCAAAGCCAAATGTATCATATAGGCTGTGATGATGGGTGCTGTGGCAGACCAGCAGTGCCATCACTTGCAGCTCGGGCTCACCCAACCACAGTGAGGGTTGTTGCGTTATCAGTATGAAAGTGCAAGCAAAAGGATTAAAAACCCCTAAGATTAAATGCCAAATGTGCTTGTGAGATCTCAGTGTCTCCTAGTACTAAACAGACGTGTGGCAGCTGGCTGCGTTCTTGTCTTGGCGTGACAGAGAGCACAGCAGGAGTCGGTTCCAGCAGCTATTTTCCCACATGAGTGATTTGGGGACATCCTGAAATCAGGAGCAGTGGGGGCTTGTGGGACTCATCCCAACAACCAAATCAGAGCAAGGAAAATGAGGTGTAGGGTAAGGTGCTCGTGTGCATCTGGAGAGGAGCAGCATCGCAGGCCTAACGAACTCTGGCAGAGATGATGGGAGTAGGTCTCAGGTAGTAGTAATTTAATTGCTATTCCTGAAATAGATGATGCTTATCTCCCAATTCATAAAGCGTTTAGCTAACACAAATGTTTGTAGCTGGAGGTTTTTTCCCTCTGTTCACAACTGTGAACTGACTGTATGTGTTTTGTGCTGGCAAAATAAAGTAGTTCGGGGGGAAATTAAATCCAATGATTCTGATAAGGAAACATTTTCATGAAATTGTAGATAACGAGCAGAAGTGAGTGGGCAGAAAAGGTGACATTTAAGAGCGTGAAGAGTAATTGAGAGTTATGACTCTAGTAAATGTCTTGAACACTGAATTCTCACAGCTGTTTAGCAGGGTGGTGTAGCCAAAATCATGCAGGGTCAGAAGAGCCCTTAAAGGCAGTCTGTCTCCAACAGCAATTGATAATGCTAAATGTAAATGTAGTTAGGAGATACGCACACTTGTTGAGGAAGATCAGAAAACCCAATGATAAATCTGTGGGGAAAAGTAGATTCAGAAAGAGTCATTTAAATGGTGAAGCCTGGTAAATTCACTGCAGTGTTTGGTACTATGTTACTGCTTTGAATTGGTTAAAATGTGTAAAATTGGGGTTTGACTCCATGCGTTCTAATAAAGAACCTTTTAGACAAATGCTTTTTTCCCCTGTAGGTTGTTACTGGCCACATATTTTACCTTGATATTTTATTTGAGTAACAGGTAGTTGGAGACTCTCCAGGCTTCCTGCATGTCTCATTTGAAGAACATTTCTTTCAAGAACTCAAATCCAAAGGGATGCTATTGTGCCTCTTGGCTTAATGCAGGACTGCCCTTGTTGTTGAGGTAAAACCAGGTCTTTAAGTTTTAAAGAGTAAAGAAGAACACCTGACTGCTTTTCTGAGCTTCTCCAAAACTTTCCTCAGCTTTCAGTTCACGTTCTTGATGCATGGCCCCTGGAGAAAGAGTGGCATCATTCCTGGGGAGACAACTGCCATCCAGAAACCTGTGCCTGAGCCCATGCCTGGGCTCTCTTTGTTGTCAGTGGGGGAGGACTTCTCCTGTGGAAAGTCCTGTTTCCCTGGCAAGGTCAGGTGAAGACAGCTGAGCCTCTCTCTCTCTTTGAATCTAGAAGATTCTAGAGCTAAGCAAAGTGAGATGCATCAGTCTTGAGCGTGTAAATATACAGTCCACTACCACGTACAAAATGTGTCATCCCCTCTGTTGTACTTCTATTCAGTATTTCCTCTGGTACAGCCAAGAGGAGCTGTCCCTGAGCTGCAGGAGTACATCAGCTGCTGCTGTGACCATTGAGCCTTCCCAGTGTGTCCAGGAATACAGCCTGCCAGAGTCTTTCATCTGACTCTATTGGTGGCTCAGATGGCTCTGTTAAACTGAACTCTACCCTATTACATTTGCCACTGCCACAGTTTACTTGCTGTTTGTCAGTTATCTTGTTTACTTCCTTGTTTGAAAGTTATCATCCTCTTTTCTTCCTGTTTTTTTTTTTTTTTAATTTGGTTTGGGGTTTTGTTTGTTTGTTTTTGGGTTGGGTTTTTGTTGTTGTTTGTGGTTTTTTGCTTGTGTGTGTATTTTCAGTGGTTTGGGGTGGGATTTTTCGTTTGTTTGTTTTTTGGGGCTTTGTTTTTTTGTTGGTTTGGGTATTTGATGGGTTTTTTTTCCCAAAATTGTGAGATAGGGGTAGGCTGAGAACTGCTCACTTTTCCAAAAGAGAGAGAGAGAAAAATATGAAGTCCATACACATCCATATCAGATTGTTCAGTACATTTACAAGCTTTATCAGATTTATTTAACAGTTCCTGTTTAAATACCCACCAACAATATTAATTAGCATTAATAATAGTCCCAGTGTTTGAATCCTGTACCATTCTTTTTGATACTTTGATATCAATTGGCAGACTGGAGAACAGTCACTAACAGCTAGAGTAGTTTAGGTTGGAAGTCCCCTTGAGTTCTCTGGTCCAAGCCCTAACTCAAATCATGATTTCAAAGCAGTCAGTACCTAAGATAATATTTTATATTGGCCAATTCCCCTCAATCTTGTAAAAGTGCTCTTTATTTGTAATACTGATTTGGTCTGGTTCTGTCTTCAAGCACTGAGGTTACGTCTGGCTATGCCAGGAAGTTAGAAGGCACTCCAGCTAGGAGACTTGTTGTAGAACCTTTCTCTTATTGTTTGTAGAAGATGTTGCTTTACAACTCCTTCTCCTTATTAAACTAATTAGATTGAGCCTCTTTCCTCTCTGGCAGTAAATCATGTCAGCTTGGGAGGTGCTGGGGAGTTCCAGAGCCATCTCTGGTACACCTCTGAATACCTCTGTGAGTAGAGGTGCCACAGCCTGTGTGGACCCTGTGGCAGAGTTAGAGCAATGCCACATCCAGCCCTGTGCAGGTCTGCCTCCATCACGCTCTGGCTGTCTGGGGAGGAGGCTGCTCTCACTTCCCAGCCAGTAGCTGGGTTAACCATTAACTCCCAGCTCCATGGCCTGGTGGGGACAGGCTTTTGTTTTCAGAGCGCTGTGAATCTGCTCGCTGTGGCCGTTCCTGTGACATTTCTTGTGGGGTTCTGCTGGGGTCTGAACAGCCTTTCCTGCCTGCAGGCAGCTGCAGTGGCCTCAAAGGTGCATGGACAGCATGGAGGGAAGGTGGTCCAGGACATGGCCATGGTGGTAAGGGAGGGGACAGGCACGTAGCCAAGGCTGGGTGCACTGCCACACACAGGACGCCAAGGTTCCCCTCCAGGTACTGTTCACAGTGCTCCTTTCAGGGGCTGGAAGAGCGTGAGACCAACCACGTAGGATGGTGATTCCCCCCCAGTGAGGGAGGTCCTTCAGGAGGGACACAGGGGTCCCAGTGCCGTGCGTGGTGGGTGCAGCCCGGGCCCCCTGCCTGCCTGGAAGTGGATCACCTCCAGCCCAAGGGTGTCGTGTCAGGGTGCTGCTGCCTCCCTTACTGGCACTGCCGCCTCCCCACGTCCTGTTCATCTTTTCTTGACACTGTGTAATAGGAAACTCCTGCATGTTCCCTCTGCAGAGAGGTCCACAAAAATTCTGGAGGTCAAGTCCTGTTCCAAGACAGACTGCCTGAGCAAGGCTGCAGGTCAAAGAGCTGCAGTCTGCCTACCTCCACTCAGGTTTGCAGTAGCCCTCCCGTGCTTTGGGCCGTGCCTGGGGCCCAGGACAGGACGGTGCTAGTGCTGAGTGCCAGAGGGGAACTTCAGATCCTCCCAGCGGCCATTCTGGTCTGCCCAGGGGCCCCTTCCAGCTCCTCCTTCAAAGCACAGAGGGGCCGTTTGAAAAACACCCTGCCAGCTCTGAGCTGAGCTGGGAAGAGCTCACAGTGAGTGTGTCAGAGTGCGCTGATGTGTTCTTTCTGATCGCTGCTCGTGCTCAGCAGCAGCGAGGGGAGGCATAAGCAACTGCTCATCACCTGGGTGGGTGAGTGGGTGGCAGCCAAGGGCAACAACAGCTTTTGAAATGAGAGGGAGAAACTTGAAACTCCACTGGTAGAGTGTCCTTGGGATGTGACTACAGCCCAGGTGAAGATTTCTGCTGAGCAGCCTGAGATGCCAGAGAAATACTGGCAAGTGTCAAATGGCAGCAGCTCCCAGTCCCCTCCACCTGCAAGCTAGTGTGGGGGGCTTGCCAATCCTCAGTGGTTACCATATGGCTGGAGTTTGCCTTTTTCTAATTCTGTTTATGGTTCCTGAATCTTCATCACTAAGGGGTCTTCAGGAGATTGGTGCAGTGCTGGAAAGAGACGTGTCTGTGTACAGGGAGCTGACTCCTGCACGAGCGTGACCCTCTCCAGCCTGGGATCTCACATGTGAGCAGCTGCACTGACTGTGGAGCACTGGGTGAGGATCCACTGGTGGTGCACAAACTACCTGTGGCAGACCAACAGAGGAGGACCCTTCCTGCCCTTTGCTGTGGGGAACAGGCTGGTTTTGGAAACCCTGTATAACCAAAATAAATGGACTGTGGCTCTTCTCTGCAATTTCACTTCACCCAATGTAGTACTCAGAAATGTGTTTAGTTAAAAAGTTGTTTATATAAACATTTGTAGTCAAACAGTGAGTATATTTATATTCTGAGCTCTCACATTGAGCATTTTTTCTTTCAGGGTGAGATTGCCTCTGCTCAAAGGAACAATAACATACTGGAAATACACAAGGTGCATACCATTCACCCAGACTAAGGAAAGCTTTACTCTAAAAGGAATAAAATAACCATGGCAGAATGTACAGGTTACAAGGAAACCTCAAATCGGCACCTGCGTTTCAAATTGCAGAGCCTTAGTCGCCGCCTTGATGAACTGGAGGAAGCAACTAAAAATCTGCAGAAAGCAGAGGATGAACTGCTTGACCTCCAGGACAAAGTTATCCAGGCAGAAGGCAGCAACTCCAGCATGCTGGCTGACATTGAAGCCCTGAGGAAAAGAGTGCTGAAGATTGAAGGCAAGGATGAAGAAATTAGGAAGGCTGAAGAGCTTTGCAGATTAATGAAAGAAAAACTTGAAGAGGAGGAGAGCCTCACTCGAGATCTGAAGTCAGAAATTGAACTCCTTCAAAAGAGAATGGCAGAGCTGGAGAAGCTGGAGGAGGCCTTCAGCAGGAGCAAGAACGACTGTACACAGCTGTGTCTTAGCCTCAATGAAGAAAAGAACTTGACCAAAAAGATATCTACAGAATTAGAAATACTTAGAGTGAAAGTGAAAGAGCTGGAATCATCTGAGGACAGGCTGGATAAAACTGAGCAGACCTTAACAGCTGAGCTAGAAAAACTGAAATCCTTAGCCCTGAGCTTTATCACAGAAAGAAAACATTTTAATGAAAAAGAAAAGCAAAATGAAAAAATAATCCAGGAGCTAACACAGAAATTAGAACAAAACAATAAACTAAATAGGGCAGATCAGACTAGAAATGCATCCAACTTGCTAGAAAGGTCATCCAACAATCTCCTGGACAGAAATGATATGAGAATTGAAGATGACTTAACTTCTGCACTGCCTTCTAAGGAGACCAGGAGGAAGGGAAGTGTGGATTACCTGAAACATGTAGAAAATGAAACCAGGAATAAATCAGAAAATCAAAAGAATAAAAACCAGGAAGACAACAAAGTGAAAGATCTCACCCAAGAAATTGAGAAACTTAAAACTCAGATCAAACATTTTGAATCTTTAGAAGAAGAACTTAAAAAAGTGAGAGCCAAAAATAATGATCTGCAAGACAGTTACTTAAGTGAGCAGAATAAAAACAAACTCCTAACAGGTCAGCTAGAAGAAATAAGAATGCAAATAAAGAAACAGAAAGATCTGGAGAATGGAGAAGTTGAAAATGAAGATACAAGCTTTTCTAGCAGGGGAAAACACGACCGACCTAAATACAGAGGTGTCATGACTGATTTGACAGCTGCTAAGCACAAGCCAAGGGAGCTCTCACCGCAGCAGCGCCGGGAAAGAGCACGGAACAGAGACTTCTCCATCAGTAATGACAGCTACAGCCACAGTGGTAAGCAGGTGCCCAGTCCAAGCTTAATGAACAGAAAAGCAGGGAAAGCTGCTGGTGCATCTGCCCTTTCAGACACTGCTGTCACAGATACAAGAAGACTGGAAGAGAAATCTTTAGTTTCCACTGTTTCTTCTGGTCAGAAGGAAGGCTGCATCATGCAGAATGAGGGGAAGAGATCCAAAGAGCAGCCATCTGTCCTCAGCCGGTATCCTCCTGCTGCACAGGAGCAGAAGTCTTGGAAAGCACCTTCCAAACCCGTTGGTGATACAGGCCCGAGATCCAAGGCTGAAAAGCTGTCTCAGGTGCTCCGTGGCAGCTGCCAGAACGGTGCTGACACACGGGATGAAAAGTCAAGCAAAGGAGAATCGGTGAGTTCTTTGGCTGAGAAGCTGAGAACAGGTCAGGCTGAAGTCAGTGGGTGCACGGGGGACACGCAGCTCCTGAGGGGTAACCACACCTCTTCCAATGGCACAGCCTCGGCATACAGGTACCACGTGTCCTCCAGTTTGCCAGTCTCAGACTCTGCTGGCTCTAAAGTGGAAGCAGCGAGCACTTTTGCTGCATCACACAGACAGCCCTCAGAGGGGAGGGCTAAAAGGGCAGTAATCTCCCAGGAAAAAGAAGCTGCAGACACATCACTTGAAAGTGTGAAGCTTTCGATGCTAACAAAGCGTTCCCATCACTCCAGGAGTCAGGAAGACATTCTGCAGATTCTCACAGGTCTTGATAAGGAAGGCACCGAGCAATCTTCAAGTTCAGGAACAGATCATGTAAATATGGGTTTAAAAACTGACTCCAAAAGCATCCAGAGTAACCAGGAGAAACTTAATTCAGAGGAAGAATCAGGGAGAGGCAAAAAGCCAACCACTCAGTCAGATTTTGAGACAAGAAAGAAAGTCAGTTCCAAGCAGTTCTCCAATTCTAGTGGGGTTTTTAGAGCATCGCTTTTTGAAAATGACAAAAAAACTGTGAATGATGAAGACTCTACCAAGTGCATAAAACCATCAGATGCCGGCACTGGAGGATTGAAATCCAGAAGATCCTTCAGCCCTAGAGAAGCTCTGAGATCAAAAGCCATCATTAAACCTGCAATTGTTGAGAAGGATGTGAAGGCAATCATGGGAGGGACTGTTTCAGAGGCAGAGTCAGAAAAACAGAAGTCTACTTTTAAAATGGTAACAAATAAAATGACAAGCAGCATCACAATCTTTCCTTCTGAGCCAACAACTCCAAGGACCACTGCAGATATTCCAGCAAAGGAAAGACATGTTACCACCAGCAACATCAGAGTTGCTTCAAATGAGCCTTCACCATCAATAACAAACAATGTCCCTTCACCCTTTGAGATCTCGATTAATAGAAGTGCTCTGAAGTCATCTGAGACAGACAGAAGTGGAGAGGCAGCACCGAGAAGTAAAGCTGAAACAGTGGTCTCGAGAAGCAGCATTATGCTAAAGACTTCTGAACTCACGGAGAGGAACAGCGAGACACCTTTGGAGACAATCAGCTGGAAGAGCCATGGCTCGTCAGATGCAGGTTCATCCGAAACAAAGCATGTCACTGTGAGAAGTTCCTGGAGAACAAGACAAGGCCTGCACTCCCTGGAGGACTCTCAAACTAAAGTGGAGAAAACTGCGACTTTCAGCGCCACAAACTTGTGTAGGTCCTCAGTGGACCTTTTAGAAGAGGACGGGAATAGTTCAAAAACAGACTTCCTGGAGCAGACTTCATCAAGGACGAGTGCCACGGCTGGTTCTTGGAGTGCCCCTGAACTGGGGTCCCGAAGGACCAAAAGTAACTTAAGTGCATCTGAGCTGCTGACACGCAGGAGCTATGCAAGTGATCCTGCAGCAGCTGCTGCTTGGCAGCAGACCACGCTACCTGTGAGTATCCTGTATTCAACACTCTTTCACTTGATGAGATTTTCCAAGTTGCCTGTTAGTTGTAGGATGCATGATTTGAAATTCTTACAGCTTATTTCCCAAGTACTGCCTCTCCCAGCTCCTGCTGTCTTCCTTCAGTGAATTCACAATTCACAGTGCCCACAACTTCCTCGTATGTGAATTACCAGATTTAGCCTTACTGAAATGAGATCCATCTGCTTGGGTCTTGTAATGCCATATGAATAACTACATAGTAGGATCAGACAAGACACAGTCACAGCTTAAGTAGGATGTGGTATGCTTTTCAGAGTGACTTTGTGCGGCATTTTAAATTTGGAGTAGCAATGAAAAAAGATGGAAATGAGCAGATTTGAGTGGGGTTGTGCCTGAGGCAGAGTTGTAGCACTAATGGCAAGTGTAGAGATTGAAGCTCTTACCAAGAAGAGTTCTTCATTTCCTCATGTGAAACCAGACTCTGGTCTGGAAATTTTTTTTTCCTGAGCATTCCCTAAGCAGATGGATGGTGGCTGGTAACACAAGGCTGCTCCTTGCTTGCTCTGTGTTCATATTCCACCTGAAAAGGAGCAAGAGCCACAAGGACAGCTATGCCCTTTTCCTGTTCCTTTGGCTGGTACCAGTGAGGGGAGTCCCTCGAAGCAGTGACACGATGTGCAGACAGCTGGTCTGGTGAGATGTGCTTGCCACTGGAGCTGCAGGCTCTGGCAGATTTCAAGTGAACTCACTGGCAGCACGTACCCTTCTGGCCATTAAAGCCCACACTGGTTTGTGCTGCAGCTCCTGCCTCTGCTGTTCATTTAGCACTACTCTGAGCAGCTGCTGCTGTTGGCAGTCTGCAGGAGGAAGCAAGCTGGATAATCTGACAGGGCTGGTGGCAGAGGGGATGGGTTCACAACTCAATGACTTCGGCATTGACAAAGATGAACCGGTGGAGATAGGCAAGGAGTTCTACATTTTCAAATCTTCTCTTCCACTTTGGCTATGAGAAGCACAGAAGAATTTGCACTTAGCTTTGCAGAGAGTCTGTTGCCTGGTGTTAGAAAGTACGGGGTGGCCTTCCAGCTACATTGGGAAACTGAGAATATATTGTCTCCCTGGCCAGGGTGGGTCACAGGCAATCTGTACTGCTCATTCATGAATCCAAGCAGAGCTGATATGATTGAAGTTGTCCTTCTGCATAACAGCAGTTTGTTTGCTTGGGAAATGAGAGATCCATTCCTAGGGTGTCCTTAATCCCAGGAGTTTCAGTTCACTGTGCCCACAACCTTGACTTTCACAACTGAAGCAATCTTTGCTCATAACTGAGTTCACGTGTGGTTGCTCGCAGAGCCCTAAACAGTGGGCACTCAAGGATTTCTTTTCAATTTTCCTCCTGGTAGTCCACCCAGGGCTGAATGTAGCTCTGCAATGCATTCTTCAGGTTGCTGTCAGATCAAATTTGCCAGCTGTGCAGTGTACCTTCACAGCAGCTGAGGTGTACCTGACAGAGCAACCTGATCTCTGCCTGGGTAACCCGAGTATCTCCAGGATTAGCTGGCTTCAGCCTTGCCTGTGCCAGGAGAGCAACCACCGTGGTTAGTTCACACAGAACTGAGCTTGGGATCTCTCTCTGCATCATCCTGTGCAATAAAATCACCCTTGGTACACAGAGTCACAAACCTGACTTCTTGGCCATAGATGGAGTACTTTTAGTTTGTAAATGAGGAGTATGAAGTTAACCTGAAAGACTGCAGATACTCAGTTGTACTAGATATAGCAAATTGTATGCAACTTAAATTGTTGCAAATACCCTTGGGAAAAAAGCCTTTGAGGGGTATCTTCAGGCTCATACTATGCCTCATATCACAGCAGCTTGTTTCTGCTGGGATTTGTGTTTCAGTTAAAGATGTAGCTATTTTCTCTGGCAGAAGGCTGGGAAATGAGCTGTCCTATGAAGGTATCACTGTCACCTCTTTCCAGCTCCACTGTCCACAGTCTGACATTGCCTTGAGAGTCTTATGTGGGAAACATGAGATCTGTGCTGGTTTTGTCAAAAATCTATCTTCCTCTCTTCCATTGCAACCTTCCCTTTGTGTATTGCTGATGCGGGCAGATGTCTCTAATGAGGCTACAGGAGGTATCGACTCTGTAATGCAGCTCTGTGCTGCAGAAGCTGCAGCTCGTTGGAATGCTGCTTTGGGAGCCGCAGGGAGCAGGAGCTGCTGGTGGGTGAGTGGGTGTTGCAGCCTGGGGATCAGCTCCCTCTGCTGCTGGCAGCCTTCTCGGGCTCCCTGAAGACCTGAGGCAATGCAAGACCTCGAGCAGTCAGTCATTCTGTTGGGGTTTGTATTTCACAGAGTGAAGTCTGTGTTCCTCTGGTGTGATGTTTGATGAAAATTACTGCAAATGTGCTACAGGCAGGGAGCAGATCATCAGCAGCAATTTCAGATGAATGCATGATTTTCATATGCCTCTGACATTTATATGACTGGAGCTGGGCTGTCTGCTGTACAAATTTGGCAAAATTCTAAAGGTGGGCTTGTCTTCAAGGGAAGCCATCAGCACTTCCTCTGATGGTGGATGTGCATCTGCTGGAAAAGCCTCCCAGGCAGTGGCCAGGGATGTGCTGCCTCTTGCCCTTTCTCTCCCCTGCTTTGGGGACTAATGTACAGGGTTGACCCTGGCTGGCTGCCAGGCTCTCACCAAAGCCCCTGTCTACCACTCTTCTCCATAACTGGACAGGAGAGACAAAATAGAATGAAAGGTTTGTGAGTGGAGATAAAGACAGCAATCACTCACAGATTACTGTCACCAGCAAGATAGACTTGACCTGGTGGAATTAATTTATTACCAGTCAAAATCAGAGCAGGACAGTGAGAAGTAAAACAAATCTTACAAACACCTTTCCCCTACCCCTCCCTCCTTCCCAGTCTCTAACCCTTCACCCCCAGCAGTGCAGGGAGACAGGAATGGGGATTGTGGTCTGTTTATTACATGTTGTTTCTGCTGCTGCTTGGAGAGAGGAGTCCTCCCCCTGCTTCAGCAGGGGATCCCTCTCACAGGAGACAGTTCTCCATGAACTCCAGCATGAGTTCTTCATGAACTGCATGGGTCACTTTTCCATGGGGTGCAGTCCCTCAGGAACAGGCTGCTCCAGTGTGGGTCCCTCAAGAGGTCACAGATCCTTCCAGTGAACCTGCTCCAGCGTGGGCTCTCTCTTTCCATGGTCTGCAGGTCCCTGCCAGGGCCTGTTCCAGCATGGGCTTCCCACAGGGTCACAGCTTGCTTTGGGCATCCACTTGCATGTGGGGCTCCTCTACAGGCTGCAGGTGGGTGTCAGCACTCCCGTGGACCTCCACAGGCTGCAGCCTGCTTCACCATGGTCTTTACCACAGGCTGCAGGGGAATCTCAGCTCTGGCTCCTGCAACTCTTGCCTCACCTTGGCACCTGCAGAGCTGTTCCTTTCACATATTCTCACTTCTCTCTCGTCCCTGGCCACAATTACTTCTGTGCCATAACTTTTTTTCCTTCTTAGTGTGTTATCACAGATGCTGCTACCTTCTCTGATGGTCTCAGCCTTGGACAGTGGTGGGTCCATCTCAGAGCCAGCTGGCATTGGCTCTGAGGGACATGGAGGAAGTTTCTAGCAGCTTCTCACAGAAGCCACCCTGGTGGCTCCTCCCATCCCCTACCAAAACCTTGCCATGCAAACCCAATTAGAGTATCTATCACCATTTCACTCCTGCTGACTCCACATCAGTTTTTACTTAAGCAGCCAGCCACACCATATCAGTGGTTTCATCTTTCCTTGGACCTCAGTAATTTTGTCCAAGGGATCTGTTCTGTTTTGTGACTGTGCACCCATAACTTGGGTTAAAATTACTGGACGGTTCTTGAGAAAAAACCTTTGTGGAATAGCACAGAAATGGCCTCATGCCATAGCAGGCCTGGTGGTTTAATCCCTCCTTGCTAAAGGGACTCAAGCCCACACCTTACACTGCAAACCTGGGAGTAGGACCCCAGTGCTATTCCAGACCCTGGGTTCCAACCCTTTTTATTTTCCTTCGCACAGGATGAAAGGAAGGATTTTGTGTCCAGTTCCAGAAGGAAGCAGTACGGCTCTTCTGAGTACCTCCTACAGGGTGACACTCCGGGGAGAAGGACAGCCACCAAGGTGGAGCTGCAGGACCCTGAGTCCAACTCCCCTGCACCACCAGGGCTCCAAGGAGAGGAGCAGGTATGTGAGGGAAGTTACAAGGCAAGAAGCCAACATCTGAACTGACCTCCCAGTAACCTAGCTTAGAGAAGTTGTCCAAAAAGTCTCCACTCTTGTAGGAGAAATCAAGTCTGAAGTTAGCGCTTCCCAGGGGTGGAGTGGCTGCTGTATTTTCTGCCATAAACTTGTTTCAGCAAGCTTTATGGCTAAGAATATTCTCCAAGAATTAAGTGGCACTGCATCTAGTCATCCTCTGGTACATGAATCAATCAGGGATGGAAAAAAACATTTGGAGAGACAAAAGCAGAGTCCCTGCTTCAGCTGGCAGCTGTACTACCAGAGTGTTACTCTGCTGCTACACCCCCGCTGCTCTGCCAGCTACAACCCATCTTTCTGGACACACAAAGGAGTGCAAAATGGCCTACATTGTAGTCATTATGACTTACTGCTTGAAATGTGAAAGAAATGTGTATTTCAACCTCTTCACAGGGGGCTTCCTTCTGACAATATAGAGATCCAGGCAGATTTCTCAGGTGTACAGTCATGCTTAAGTCTGTACTTAAGACTTAAAGATTAAAAGACTTCCTTTTTCTTCTGGAATTCCCTCTTGGCCTGTTCAGCTGCCCAAAGCAAAGTGCATCTTTCCATTTATGGATCATCCATAGCAGGAAATATCGAAGACCTCAAACTCATTGCCAGTGTATTTCACTGGACACAGCTGACTCTTGCTGTGAGAGCAGCAGACCTGCAGAGAGGCAGCCGAGTGCCCTACAGAGTCATACTTCATCATGAGTGGCACAGAATTAAGGTCCCAGAGGGCCATGGTCCCAGCTGAGCTTTGCAGGCTGACATTTAAAGAAAGGTAGTGTTTGCAGCAGAGAGTAGTGAACTGACACTGTCCTTGTTGGTAGCTGAGGAAAGAGGCAGCCCAGCAATACTCTGTGTGGTCATGGAAAGGTCTAACCTTTCATGACGTTCATCTGGCCAGGTGCAGACTCCTGTATCTGAGACTGTGCTGGGCCTCCTTGCACAGACGGGTCAACAGCAAATAAAAACTTTGGTAAAGTCATCCCTGTAACATGCAGACCATCATTTGGGTCTTCTGACTTGCCCAGACCTCCACCGACTGTAGCAGGAGCCCGAAGGTGACGCAAGGTGTGCTCCAGCTCCTCTGTTATCAGGTGTTCTGCATTTCACTTCCAGGACCCCCATGCTGGGTGTGGAAATGGGTACCTTACAGCATGAAGAAAGCTCATAACCTCAGCCTACATGAGGCAGGGCTAGGTCCCTTTGCTTTGGGCTTATTCCCAGCTGACAGAGCCTCTGTCTTCCAAACTCACCCTGTCACTGCTCTCCCCACCACCACCATGGGAGTGTGATCCTGGTGGGATTTGGGGTGGTTGCCAAGGGCAATTGAAATCTTGTCTGCAGAGCAGAAATACTCCAGGGGCAGCTGTGGGTTGTGGGCAGTCTGTGATCTTGTGGGTTTGTCTCCTACAGGGCGCTGCCCGGGCTTGCCGGACATCTCGGCGATGAGCTGCGTTCCCTTCTCGGTGACCATGGTGAAGCAAGAGGCAGGATAGTACCAAGCCCACAGGCATCACACCTGTTTGTAACCTCTCCAGAGGCTTCAACTAGCCTGAAATCAGTTTTGTAATGTGATTTGAAAGGTACAGGAGTTTTACCAGTGAATTCTTTTTCTTCATTGCTGAAGAGGCAGCTGCAGAGACTTTGCTCAGGGGACTCCCACTTCTCATCTCTGTACCTGCAATCTTAATCTTCCCTGTAGGATGATAGGTCTGTCTCCATATGGAAACTCTGACTACCTAGCCTCTCTGAACAATGGTACGCTTTGCACAAGAGAGAACTTTTTATTCACTTGCATTCACACAAGATCCCAGCAGTGTCCCTGTGATTACATCCACCAGCCCATGACAGCTGTACCCCACAACTGAAAGCTTTCAGTTCATAGAGAGTTTGCATTCTCCTAATACACCTTTGCTGGCTGGGGGTGGAGGTCACCTCAGCACCTGTGTTTCCAGCACCCTTTGTCTCTAGGCAAGAGGAGACCGTTCCCCACTGGTTACTTTGCAAATTGGGAAGAAAGGAAAGCAGAAAATGTTGTTTAGAAGGAGTTGGTTCCCTATCACTGTCAGTCTCTGCAACAAGGTTTGCATGATTTACTCATCAGCAGTTGAGATCCTGCACCAAGAAGTCATCCACTGAGCCAAACCAGCAACAGTGACACCTCCTCCTTTCTGGGACCAGGGTTCCATTGATCTGAAGCTTTATGTGTTACACTCTGCAGGCAACAGCTCTGAGGCTTGTGCAAGGCAGTTGGGCCCTAAGAGAAAAAGAAGTGCTTTTCCTCATAGATAAGCAGAATGTCCTTTATCCTTCCCAGAACAGGGTGGACACAGCTGGATTGGACCCTAAGCTGATCTACAGTAGCTTTGGTCTGTGCCTCAACCCCTGTCTGCCATTCCTGGGACCCAGGTATGGTCAGAGATTGCTTCAAACACAGAGGTGTGTGTCCCCAGCAGTGGCCCCAGCTGGTGTCCCAGTCAGGCACACACGTCCCCACAGCTCCAGGAGGTGCTCGGGTGCTGCAGCAGCGTCTGCCTGAGCAAGGAGATTGCTCCTGGCTCTCACAGACAGGGCTTGGACAGTCCTGCCTTTCCATCCCAGCCCCAGCTGCTGGGCTGGCCCCTACACAAACACCACCGACACCCCCAGTGCTGCCTGTCCCTCTCTGCAAGGACAAGGATAATGCTCCAGACAGAAAAGGTCCTTGATCTGTTCCAGAGGTGCTGTGGGAAGAGCTGCACCCTAATAGCTTCCATATCTGAGTTGCACCCACACTTGTTCCCATATCCCACCTCTGGAGGAGCAGGTACCTGAACCATCTGATTGCCTGTACTGCACCTCCCTGTGCTGCAGCTCCTCCCTGGCCTGGGAAATACACACCTCAGTTCTGAGAAGAAAATTAATCAGAAAAAAAAAAAAAAGAAGAATAGAGCTGGTTGCAAAATATCTATGAAAACATTTATATAAAAGGGATGTGTTTTAGTGACATTATTTTTTTTTTATAAAGATTGTTTGGAGGAAGGGAAAAATTATTTTTGAAAAAAAAGTTTCTTTTTGGAATTTTAAAGATGTTTTCCCAAGTGTATATTTTTAACCCTTCATTTTATTCTTTTACATGTCATGACATATGTGTCAACTTGCATAACAAGACAAAAAGATAATGCTTTTAAATTAGTCCTGAGTGGCAGCTCTAATTTAAATTATATTAAAGTAAATTGTATTGACTGCTCTCTCTTACCATTGACATGGTAGTGCTAGTAGAATGAGATAATGGGAAAAAAATTTAAAGTCAAACTCCAAACTAAAAATGAAAGAAATTCTGGAGCTAAATTCAGACTTCTGAACTGCCTCCCCCTGTCCCACGTTTATCAGGAAGGATTGGAAATCCTTATGGACTGTGCAATCTGAAACCACAGTGGCTGCAGTAGTCCTGTGCAATGGCCGTGTCCTTCCTGAGCGCCCTGCTCTGCTCAGCTGTGCCAGGTTCACCACCCAGGAGCACATGGACTGCCTGAGCAGCAGCAGCAGCAGCT
>WAAG01080011.1:0-10716 GCA_013390105.1 Tichodroma muraria
CTGATACCAAGTATCAGTAATACCAAGTATCTTGTTCTCTATTTTTTATTATTTACCAAGTAATACTGATACCAAGTATCAGTAATACAAATACCAAGGGGGACAGTTTTTGGGCATGATTTGGGGAATTCTTTAAATATTATAATGAATAAAAATCCAAGGGACCAATGCCTAAACAAGCATGCTTATGGAAAGGGACACCTCCTGCATGCTTCCAGTACTGAATAAATTAATGCTTTCTTAGCAGGTTATGCTGTTAAGTGATTTTCTTCAAACAACTCCTGTCTTTCTTTTTGCCTGGGCTCCCACCACAAAGAGGTTGTTGGTTCATATCAGAGCATGCCCTAAAGCTGCGGGGGACTCACTGCAGCCTCTCTGCCCTGCCTGGAGCCAACAGCAACCCGTGCCAGTTGTGGCTGTAGCTGCACCAAATGGAAAAATAATTACTTATTGGGTGGGAAAACACTGTTATTGTTTTTTTCTTGTTGTTGTTTGTTCTGTTTTATAGACTTACATATTTGCCAGTAAAGAACTGTCATTCCTTTTCCCATATTTTTGCCTGGAAGCCTGGTAATTTTGAAATTATAGTAATTTGAAGCGAGGGGGTTACCTTTTCCATTATGGGAAGATTCCTGCCTTCCTTGGCAGACATCTGTCTTTTGAACCAAGACATGGGTGTATTTGAATTTCATGTGTTCATGAATACATGAATATCAAATGAAGCAAAACAGCTTCCAAATATGACCTGGAGTCATATTACCTGGAATACATTTTATATAGGAAAACTTCCAAATAACTAAATCTGGAAATCCATCAACAGCTATTAAGCAACCTGGTCTAGGGGAAGGTGCTTCTGACCAGGGTGGGGAGGTTGGAATGAGATGATCTCTAAGGTCCCTTACAACCCAAACCAATCCATGGCTCAATGATCAATAAAACTGCAATTCCATGATCTGTGTTTATGCCGCAGGTGCTATTTCAGCCCTGTACAGCAATTACTTAATTGCCTTGAGCAAAATTAATCCCATGCACAATTAATGCTCACCAGAACACTTAGGTGAGTGTGTCTGCCTCTGATGGGTGTGTTTTCGATTTATATTTATGGCTCTTAGCATCCCAGAGAGTAATTTCCCACCCTGGCAAACTTGATGACAAGGGCATCTGCAGCTCTCCAAACTACTGGCAGATGAAATTACGCCTAGGGCTGCAGCTGCTGCTTAGTTAGCAGGATGAGAAATCTCAGGGAAATGTTTGCCTTCTGTATGACAAACAGTACTGTGACTAGGGGGGAAAGTCAGTCCCTTGTGTTGGTACTTCAAATTCCCACTAATGCTTCAATTCTGACACCTGACCTGGCCTGGGGAGAGAATGGGGAAAAGGAAAACACTGCAGAATGCTTGGAACAGCTAATTTCAAGCAGAATTGGACTAACAAAATTTTCCCTTTAAATCAACACACCTTTCCTTTATAAACCTATTTTATTGTGCAACTAAGAGAGAGAAATGAGTGCTCCAGACCTCCTACCCAAATTAGTGCAAACTCAGTGCGTGCTTAGATCTCATCTGCACAGTCCTGACAGCTCCACAAAAAACAGAACAGGAAAACACTAGGAAGTGCAATATTTATACTTGAGCCTGTATCATTATTTCTTCTTTTGATTCATAGGTTTTGCTATGCATTAACAATATGGAGGGTTTCTTACCTTATTTCTTTAGAAACCTTCTTACTTACACAATCATTTCCCTCCTTTTAACTTTTCCAGATCATTCTTTTAGTCATTGGACAAGATTTGCATTCCAGCTCTATGGAATGAACGGCATTTTCTTGTGAAGAAGTTTTGTCTCATCATTATGAGGATGCCCTTGTCTTAGTGATAACCTAAAACAAGAGTGTACAGGGAGGAACAGCTAAGCAGTGGAGCAGCCTGATAGACTAAGAATTAGTGGTCCGTGCAGACAGTCTTTTCTCAAAAAATATTGCACTAGGACATCTGCCTGCATGGGAAGAAATCAGTCCAGTCTCATTGTCTGGTTGAGTTTCAGTGGGAAAAACAAAACAGGGTGGGACTAAATGAAGATACTAGTAAATGCCATCTCTGAAATAATTTATTTCCTGCTTGATATCTGGAATTCTTTAAGCAAACAATTCAGATTAAAATTTTTCTGTTTTGAGAAGACACCAAGGCCATAAAAGAGACTGTACCATAGATTTTTTCCCCCTATATTCTCTAATTGAATGTTTTCTCTTTTTATTTTATGACCTCCAGCTTCTTTCAAGATAAAAGATAGATAAACTCTCTTACAAAATGAGATTCTTGCATGTGTGGCTGAAAGCTGGAGCTAATACCCTTCCTATTACTTTTCTCAAAGGCACCACACAATACAGGGATTTCTTTTCCAGTCAGCTGCAATAAAGAAATCTGTTACACTGGCAGCAGCAGTCATTAATTTTTCTATCTGTAGAACAGGGAGACAACATAATATACAACATCCTACACATGTCCACCTCCTGAGGATAATCTTGGCTTGCTCCCATAGAAACGGATTTGAGGGTTATGTAGGCTTTTTTCGAGATTAATTAATCAAGAGATGGATGGAGAGCTGAGTGAGCAGCTTGCACATCTATTTGACAATTTATTTGACAAACAGTGGCTGTCTTTCCATTCCTGATTCCCTGACCCCCAGATTCAGGTTGGCACCAGGAAGAATTTCTTCACTGAAAGGGTGGTCAGAAGGGGCTGTCTATTGAGGTGTTCAAAAGTGACTGGACATGGCACTCTGGTTTGGTTGACAAGGTGGTAATTGGTCAAAGATTGGGCTCCATGACGGATTCTCCAAAGACTTGGAGGTCTTTTCTAGCCTAATTCTGGGATTCCATGAGGTGAAACAACTGGAAAAATCTATGGAACTGTGGAATGGTTGCTTCTTCAACCATTTACTTCATCAGTTAGTGACAAATCCATGAGAGGAGCTGAGGTAATTCCAGACAGCTGCAAGGGACCATGTTGTGGTTTGATACTGGCCAAATGCCAGCCACCCACGAAAGTCATTTGCGCACCGTCTCTTTCTCTCAGCTGGGCAGAAGAGAGGAAAAAAAGTTAAAGAAGTCCTCATGAGTTGAGATGAGGACTGGGAGCAAACACTCCAAGGGCAAAATGGGTTCAAATTTAAAGGTATAAAGTAAGTTTATCATTAACAGAGTCAGAGAAGAATAATGATAAGTAAAATACGCCTTTAAAACACCTTTTCCCCCCCCATCCCCTCCTCTTTCCCACTGACATCACAGGGAGACAGGGCATAGGAGTTTTGGTCAGTTCGTCACTTGAGATCTTCTGTTCACTCAGGGAGAGGAGTCCTTCCCCTGCTATGCTGTGACTCCCTCCACAGGTAAACAGTCTTCCAAAAACTGTTGTGGCGTGGGTCACTCATCCACAGGGTGCAGTCCTCTAAGGCTAGGCTGTTCTAGTTTGGAGGCTGGGGCCCTGTCTCTCAGTATCTCTGGAAGCAGGGGCCCTCTCTCTCTATTCAGGTGTCCCACTAGACCACAGCTTTCCCTGGCATCCACCTATTCTGGTGTGAGCACTTCTCCCATGGGCTGCGAGTGGATCTCTGCATCCTCCATGGACTTCTTGCATTACAGGGGGATAGTTTGTTTCACCACAGTCCTCACCACAGTCTGCACTGTTGGAGCCAGCTCCAACACTTGGTACACCTCCTCCCCCTCTTTTTCCACTGACCTTGATGTCGTCATGTTTTTCCTCACATCTTCTCTTTCTCCTCTTCTCTGACTAGAAGAAAAACTGCTGCTTGTAGGTACCAGTGCCAAAAAGTTCCATGAATCTAAAGATTCCTGCAGGACCCTGCAGTGCTGAGAGGTTGATCTTGCCTAGGTTCTGCACTGGAGAGTCTCTTGCCATGCTTCCGCTACCAGTCATGCAGCCCCACTGCCACTGAGTAGACAGTGGTGGCCACCACAGCACTGGCACTATGTAACACCTCTCCTCATGCAGGACACAGGGAAGGAGAAGCTGCCACTGCTGCCCCTGCCATTCCGCCTGCAGTGCAGCTGGCTAGAAGCAGCCAGGCAGGCAAAGCTTGCTGCAGGCCACGCTGAGATGGTGGCAACTGCAATTGGGATGGTCCCTGGTGGCAGCCACTCCTGCAAAACCTGCCCCTGTGCTTGTTTTGATTTTCATCTTAAATATGTCATCATAGAGGCGCTACCAACCTCTCTAATTGGGCCAGCAGTGTGTCCATCTTCAGAGCCATTGGAGATTGTCTCTGTCCAACACGGTGGAAGCTTCTAGCAGCTTCTCACAGAAGCCACCTCTGTGGGCACCCCACCCCCTCCCCCCCACCAGACCGTGCCAGATTAACACAGACCACTTCATGAATAATAGAATTTTATCCCTCTGCACTCCAAGAGTTAAAATGCTTCTAATTGTTCCTGCAGAGATGTAATCAAGATCCTCTGTGGTGAGTTTTCTGCTCTCTGGAGAGGCAGAGCTCCATTACACAGGGATGAAAGTTTAATAAAAAAAAATGTCATGGCTATTAAAACAAAATAGGTTTTTTTCTTTCCCTGTATTGTAATCACCTGAATGATGGGTTGGGTAACAAAAAAATTAGGGTAATTGTTGCAATGTATCTGAATAACTTAGTCCGGGGGCGTTCCAGCCAAATTATCTCTAGATGTGAATATCAAGAGTCCCTGGAATTCATCAAGGTTGCTGAGACAACAATTGTTCTAAATTGGGATTTCAGATGCTGAGAAACAGATGAAAAGGAATGCAAACACTAGATAAAAAGTGTAATGAACAGGCCAGGAAATCTCCTCCTTTTAAAAGGCTTTTATTGAAAGGCAGCTCTGAGTGGGGGCCCTGAGGGGTCACGCACACTGCCGCTGCTCCCAGTTAACAACGCTGAGAAGAGGGTTCACAGCTTTGTCTCTCCACAGAGCTGGGGCTTCAATCCTTGCAGGAGTCTCTGACAAGAACCCTGTCAGATTATTGTCTAGGGGTGTCATGCTAATCCGCTTCCAAGCATTAAGCACTTCCAAGTTTATGGTGACCAGATGAAACCTGGCTCTAGGTGATCCCTGGGGTTTGGCTGGGCAGGTGCACCAAGTCCTCCTGGAAGCGTTTCCTGGTGAGAAGGGAAAGGCACAGGGGGAATCAATGGACTAAAACCATGAGTAGGGGGTTATCAAATGCATCAACAATATGCTTCAACAACAGGTAAGTAATTAACAGGCATGAACAAGCAGTGAGCAATTAACATGGTAAACACTTTTTAAGGAGAACACTTAACAATGGTAAACTAGAACTCGCAATTTGGAATTTATTCCCTACATAAAGGACACCTGGACTCTGATCAATCATGTTTTTGGGACCCTCAGACTAGGCATGTGAAAGAGACTGAGTAACTGATCATGTAATGTATGTGTGTGTGAACAGTAGTCCTAGAAATGTATAATTGGGGTATAATGTAAACAATAAACAGCTTCTGTGGAATCATATTGGTTCTGTGTTCAGAAGTTCCTTACTCCTGCAGGTAATGAAAAAACATTTCCCAGAAATATGCTGCAGTATTTCTAAGGACACCAGCAGGTGCTGCTGAATAATTAATTTTGAATGCATCCATTCTGATTTACTGCTAACATTGATAGCCATTATTAACATAAATAACAGCAGATTGTCTTTTGTGGATGAGCCTCTTGTCAATGTTCATTTTAAGAAGAGTAGGACAGAATATTCTCCATTTAAAAATTAGACAATGCATATATTTCAAATTCAAATGTAAATGTACACAGAGTGGCTTTTTTTCCAGGGAATGATCTTGTACTGTCAGAGAAATCACACCCAATAACTCTTTGCCCTCTCCGACTTCTGGTTTTTGTTTGCATTTAAAAGGAATATCATTCTGAGATCCAGGACTGGGACATGGATTTTTCAGCACATATGAACCTGCCAAGCCAGTCCGTGGAAACAAAATGAGTAAAGCTCTTTAGAGAAAATAAAAGTGTGAGAGACAGGGATTGATATATTGACAGAGCTCTCAGGACATGTGCAATAACACAGAGTATTTAAACTACTGCTGTGAGTAGTGGGTTATTAACTGACAGCAAGGAAGGAATCTTGGTTTGTTCCACTGATAAATCATGGATATTTTTCCTTCTGGTTAAATGAAGTCCACTATAAACAAAGTAAATGGGTAAATATGATTCCACAGTAGCATGCAGTAATGCGTCTCTAAATTGCGGTTCTGCTTGAAACCAAGTTTATCTGCCTTGACTCCTGGCACTTATTAATATGTTAGGGGGTGCAAGAATTTACCCCAAAGCCTCTGAGGCTGTTTCAGCACAAGATGAAAGGGAGAAGTACAAATACTCTCCTTTCTAGCAAACTTATGTATGATTTTCTGAATTCTTCAATTCAAAATAGAGAATGGAATGCTAAGGATAGTTGAATTGATGTGAATTTGAGGGAGCTCAGCAGTGTCCTGTACAGGAGAATATGGTCACAGAGCAAGATTTCAGCTGTGAGTACTGTCTGAGTTTGAGATCTTTTTTCTTTGTCTCCTATAAAATATCTCAGATGTCTGCTGGGATCCAGTTAGGAACTATCTGATTCATTCTTTCTTAGGACTCATGCATTTCCAGAGAACTTCCAGGGATGTTTTGCTGGTGTGATTAAGTGGTATCTCCTAGCATTACTTTACGTTTTCCTCCAGGAGAAAGCACAACATAAAATATTTGGCTTCAACTGAGAAAAATCCTGTGAGTAAAAATAAATCTTTTATACATCCTGGGGAAGTGTCCTGGGTTGATGCTAAATTGTATCCCCATTCATCTGTTTATCTCAGAAATAAGATTTGCACCTTTAAAACTGGATCTGAGAGTGAAGGTGGGAGAAGGAAAAGCGGTGGAATGTCTGAGGTGATTGTTTTCAAAACATAAAGATAAGACTTTTCAGCTTTCCTTCACACACAGCCTGTTGTCTGCCGTGTGGATGGTGAGAGAGAGCTCTCCTTTGCTTTTTGGTTTTTTTTGGCTAGTTAAAGCAGAGAAGTTCTTCGGACTGTGTTTTGTTTTTTTGGTTGTTTTTTTTTTTTTCTTTTTCTTGGAACTGTTTGAACCTGCTCTGCACTAAAAACCCAGAGGAGCACCAGGAGCTCAGACCTGTGGCCCACCGGGGTCTGGCCTGGGCCCCAGCATTTCCCAGTGCCAGATGGGCTGACACAGACTGAGTAAGCTGAGCGACAACCCAAGAAAGAGACTTTCTGAATTCGTCATCTCTTTGGAGCGGTGAGAGATTTTGTTGCTTAGTATTGTTCATTTTGGGGAGTTCTTTGCCTGTTAAATAAAGAGTGTTTTTGCAGTTCTCTCTGAGGAAATCTTTTTTTCCCAAACCAGTTAAGGGAGGGGCTGCTTGAATTTGTTTTCTCGAGGAATCCCTTCGGAGGTTTTCTCCAAAATTTGCCCTAAACCAGGACAGGAAGCCACCAGTTTTCCTGAATTCTTGTGTCAGTAAACTCTTCAGTAACCTCTCTGGAAATAATGAAGTAAATCCGTGCAAAGTTCTTCAATACCAAAGTGTTACTGGGTTTGAAATTGTTAAAAATTCTCTTTG
Organism: Tichodroma muraria; assembly: GCA_013390105.1. NCBI lineage: Eukaryota > Metazoa > Chordata > Aves > Passeriformes > Sittidae > Tichodroma > Tichodroma muraria. The sequence continues at coordinate 7,631 of WAAG01080011.1, forward strand.
TGATGCTAGTGGCCCTTCTTTCCCTCTGGTCTAAGGGAGAATGAAGAAATCTAGAAGGTGGTATACAGAGACCTTCCCCCTAGAACTTTAAGATTATTTTGAAAGCAAGGGTCATACCAGTGATTGTTTGCATGCCAGAAACCACTCCCATCAGATTTCCAGAAGCTGTAGCAGCAGGATCTCCTCTGGAGGAAGTAAACAGGAAAACATGAAATTTGCAGGGAGGTTCATTTTTGGTTTTGTAATAGGTGAACACATATACATGAAGAGGGGTCCCTGCACAGGGAACTAGCAGGACTGACAAACTGAGGCATTCAGTGAGCATGTGTCACTGCTCATACTCCAAATGACTTTTCCCAAAAAATTTTCTCAGGAGGAGCACTCAGGCTTTTGTGGAAAGGTGAAACACCACAGAGAAAGGCACAGAGAATAAGGTGATTGAGCTGACAGTGAAGTTCTGGGAACAGGGTCTGCTAAACTCTGCATTTTTAAGATATAGGCCTCATATGGAAAGGTGAATCCATTGTAATTTGTCACAGATAATAAGGAAACACAAATTGAGCCCAATCTGAGCTTCAGCATTGAGTGTGACACGCTGAAAAGCACCAGTGCTGCCATCTCCCTCCTTGCAGCCTTCTTGGGGGAATCACACCACCCTACCATGTGTATCCTACATGAGACAGAAAAATGGGACAGTTTTATAAATTCCACTTTTACCAGAGCAGGAATGTCAGCCTGGGGTAAGCTCTGCCAATGAATCCTGCTGTCACCAGCCCCAAACTTCTCTGCCTCATATTCCAGGCCACTAGTAAGGGTAGCATTTGCTATGTGTAGCAGAGATAAATTTATTCAACTTGTGCAGCATATGATAAATGTCTCCTAAAAAAATCAAAGAATCACAGAATGACCTTAAGGACCATCTTGTTCCAACTCTCTGCCATGGACAGGGACACCTTCCACCAGACCAGGTTGCTCAGAGTGCCACCCAACCTGGCCTTGAACATTTCCAGGGATGAAGCAGTTACAGATTCTCTGGGCAGCTTATGCCAGGGCCTCAACACCCTCACAGGAAATAATTTCTTTCTAATATCTAACCAATATCTAACCTAAATTTCCTTTCTTTCTTTTTTATTTTTTTTTCTTCCAGAAAAGGAAGGGTAAATGTGTAAACTAAAAGACTTGGACACTAATTTCTACTTTTAATTTTTCCAGATTAGGGATCACTCACTAACAAAAATCACAAAATATCTTCACAGACTTTGAGGAAAACACAGGTCTTTTATCTTAAGAAGTTATTCCTCAAAACTGCCTCTAGCCTTGTGTACTAGTTTGAAAGCAAACCAGTGGGAGATTCCAAATCAGAATTACAATTTAATAGGAAAATTCAAATAAAGGCAATAGTACAGAAATGCTGGCTTAAACTGACAGAGTCAGAATATGACATGACACCCTGTTGGCCAGGGCAGTGGTTGCAGATCACTTAAATGATGGTTGCAATCCTGCTGGATTGATGGATGTGGTTATGTCAAAGTGGTGATCCTGCAAAAAGGTCTGGTCCTCCTCTCAAGGTCCAGTGGTACTTCTCTTGTCCTCTGAGAATCCAGTGGGTAATGCTGCTTGTGGTGTTCCAAGCCTCTGATTATGTACAGGTACGAATGTTTGGTTCCTCCCCCTGGGCGAAGCATCTCACAATGGGGTGATGTAATTCCGTGAGTCATGCTGGGAGACCTTGATGGCCCATTAGTGGAGATAGCTCCTCTGGAGGGTGTTATCAGGGCTGACGCATGGAGAAGATAAAGATATACATATATCTTTATCTATAACATCTTACGAAGATGGTAATAGAATACATATACATCTTACATTGTAACCTAAGACACATAGAGAGGCAAACTCTCCTGGCTACCCCATCATAAGATACTCTCTGGGGGCAATTTAAAGCAAATAAAGTCCAGCTCTGATCTGCTATTGATTATAACAGAAATTTAGGAAGTGAGTTTTTGAAGATACCCTCCTCAAACCTCATCTGGTTGGAATATGTAATTGAATAAACAATGAAATGGAAGGGGTAAACAGAAAATTCTGCCTCGTAAGGGTCCCAAAGGGGTTCTCTTATTTTTGGGGAGGGGAGACATAGGCTAGGGGAGAGAAAGTGAGAAGAAAAGAAATTGGAGACATTATATTCCATGCTTGCCTAGTTCTTTCTGGGGATTATCCTCTACTTAAGAAGCAAGAAACATTCAGATCAGCTGGAACCAGATTATTCTGCTCAAAGATTCATGCTACAACTATATCTGGGGGCTCCATCTGTGATTATAATTGATGTAGGCACTGTAAAGTTGAGGCATAAAAGAATCTTAGGCACATACAAGAAGTTTATTGTCTATAAAGACAAATCAGTAAGGGAAGAGAGAAGGAACAAAAATGAAGAGGGCAAGGACGCACTTCAGAGACAGGAGGGTGAAGGTCTCTAGTTCCAGCTCATTGCCTTGTCTATGGGCCCATATGCTGCTTCTCTCCATGAAATCCAGGAGGAACTATGGCTGGCAAGAGCAATTCCAAGAAATGTATAATAAATAAATTGCTAATATTTGTCCTAGAGCATTTTCTTTAAGGTTGAAGGGTGTGGGAAATCAGGCTTGGAAAACAGAGTAGGGGTAAAATAGGAGCCTTCATCTATAGGACTCAGAAAACCAATTTCAAAGGATTGAAATTTCCATAGTTCAGGAAATTGGCCAAACAGGAGTCTAAATTTTCATTGGGAAATAAGAAATAAAAAAGAAGGGAGAGGCAAAAGAAGCCAGAGAAGCCCTCAACCCCAGGTCCTCTCAAGTGTGATGGTACACAAACCTGGGTGGCAGAAACAGCTTTGTTTTTCAAACCCTTTCACTCATCAACCCCAAGAAATGTTGAAAAAGTGACTTTGAAAAAAAATTGAAAAAATTCCAGTCAGCTACGAATTGAGGGCCTGAGAAATGTCTGCATTTCAAAAGTCTTCCACATTCCCCCCTCACATGAAATGAGTTTCATGTTCATTTTCACAAATGAACAGGAAACAAATGAAAATGAACATTGTCGTGGTTTCA
>WAAG01080017.1:1690-16768 GCA_013390105.1 Tichodroma muraria
GCCTTAAGTTTTAGCTTTTATATTTCATAGATTCCGGGCTGTTTTAGTGGGTAGTTCTGGGTGTCATGTTTGGTGCTGCTGAGCTCTCTGCACAGAGCAGGCAGACGAAACAATTCCTTCTCCAGCTCGGCACCAAGGACAACTTTCAGGCCCAGGAACAAAACCAACGGTGAAGTGAAAATAAAATACCAAGGATGCTGGAGCTTCATAGCCTGGAGCTGTAACTGGACAATTGACTCCAACGTGCCAATGGAGCAGAACTTATAAAAGTGTGGGAGCCGGGATCAGTCACCCATTTTGTGACCATTTGGGTCCATCTTGGCTGTGGCCCGGCCGGGCTCTGGCACTGCCCAGCTGTGCCCATGGAGGCCTTTTGATAAATCCCTGCTTTGTCCTTCTGCTCTGCCTGGGCTCTGCTCCAGGCCAGACTCCAGGAGGCATCAAAACCACCTCGTCTGGAAAACCGACTGCCTGTGGGCTGGGAGGAGAGTGGAGCCTCCTCTCCCCTTCCTGCTCCTGCAGTTCCTGCCACCCCCAGCACTGGGCAGGGGAATCCTGCCGAGGAAAATCCAGCGTTCTTTTTCCAAGGGAAGAGAGGAACAGAGCTGGCACTGCACAGCTAACCACCCCTTGGGATGTGTTTTAAGCCAGGCCTAACGAGAGTTTATTTACGATGAGGAGTAAATTCCTGGTGGCTGTCAGTTCACCCGGGAGTGAACCTGGCGCAAGGCACTGCAGAGCTCCCATGGAGCATTCCCTGAGAGCTCCGGCTGTGTTTGACTCCAGCTGGGGATGTTTTATCTTTGCTTTGCTCCAGCCAAAGTCACTGGGATCCAGGAGTGGCTGTCACAGCCCAGAGAATGGAAATTAATCCATGCTATGCCACAGGAAAGGCAAAATGCTGGAAAATGTTGTGTATTTAAAAGGCTGGGGGTGTTCTGTGCCTGGGCTGCACAGCCAAGCAATGCTAAATTTTAAAATGGGAATCAGAAGGAAAAAAGCCCCAAGAATCCTCATTTAACACATTAAAATCTATTCATAATTTTCTATTACCCCCCCCATCCTTTCAGCTTTCACACTTTTGGCTCGGCTCTAAAACTAAATGTACATTCCAGACTTATTTTAGGGCTCAGCTGCTGCTGGAACCGTTGCATTTCTCAGGGTTCCTGTTGCATAAATCGGTTTAAAATAGAATCCCAAAGAGTATCTGCTATAAACCAGAGTCCTGGAGCAAAGAAAGGCCCCCTCAGATTTCAAAGGCACAGAAATGAGTTTTCTCCAAAGCAAGACCCAGAGTCCTTGTGCGCCTTTGGTTTGTTTGAACTCTCCCTGACTGCAGTGGAATTTAAAATACGCAGGGATGGGAAAAGGGAGGAGGAAGCCAAGGACAGAGGAACAGCTGGAGAGAAGGGTGGGAACAAGATAATAACGAGTTTGAGAACGAACATCTTGAATTTCTACTTCAAAAATACTCCTGGTGCTACTTTTGCCCTTTATTTCCTACTTTGGTACGGATGCATAAGCTGATCCTGGTAAAATAAATCCTGCAAAGGTGATTTTTCCATGGTGAAAAATGACACCCAGCAGGATTTATGGCTGGATATGGAAATCTACAGCTGGGCTGGGAGCAAAACCTTCCAAAATTCTTCCAAATCTTGTATTGAGTGACAGGGTTCATTGACAGACCCTTTCCTAAGGAAAATGGGAATATTGCAAGGCATTACCTGGTTGTCAGAAAGCCACAAAGCTGCCAGTTCTTTGAGTTTGGTAAAAGTGAAGGGCAAATTCTTCAGTCTGTAAAGGAGAATATTGGGACAAGGTGAATCCTTCATTTCCAAAATAATTTATTTAAAGATTTGCATGCAGCATGTTTATCACACTGAAATAGCCAAAATGTCACTGCTTTTTAAAATCAGTTTTACTAAAATGCAATATTTTATCAATATTCCTATTTTTATTATTATTATTATTAATTATTATTCCTATTGTTATTTTTAGTAGTATTATTATATTATCTGATTAATATTCCACATTAAGATTTCTGTTTGGAAAGTAAAACTGCTGACATCACAGCCTCTGGTGCTGAGGAGAGACTGATGTCTCCCTTTGGTTATAGTGTAACAAAATTACACATGTAAGGCAAAAAAAAAAAGAAAAAATCTTGGTCCCAGGGAGGTTTAGAGACACTGACAACCTCACTTTTTGACACTGACAACCTCAGTGTCACTCACAGAGCTCCCTTTATTGGACACTGGAAGTTTGGAACAGAAATATTCCAAGGTGATGGAAAATTCATTTTTGTCAGAAAGTCAGACCAAAGATTAAAATAATATAAATATTCATAGTGAACCTAAGTGACAAAATTAAATGGAGCAGGGAAAAAAAATCAGCATTTTAATGAGACATTTAAACACAATTTCCTAAAAGGGATCTGGGAGTGGGAATGGGAATGGATGGAAGCATATTTGCAGAATCTTCATTGATGTTTTTCCCATCCCTCCTGAACAGGGTGTTTTTATAGAATCGTGGAATCCAGGCTGGTTTGGGTTGGGAGAGACCTTAAATCCCATCCCATCCCCTCCCATGACAGGGACACTTTCCATAACCCCAGGCTGCTCCAAGCTGGCCTTGGACACTTCCAGGGATCCAGGGGCAGCCATGGCAAATCTGGGAATTCTATTCCAAGGCCTCCTCACCCTCACATCCAAGAATTCCTTCCCAATATCCCACCTAACCCTGCTCTTTCCCAACACGTGGCCTGGCCCACCCATGGACTGAGGCTCTCCCAGCTTTTGGGAGTTGAAGGAGCTGGTTTTTCGCTTTCCTTCCAAAGCAAAGGAGGTTTGGAAAACCCAAATCCTAAACGAGATTTGGGAAAAATCGTGAGGGAAAGCCCTTTTGTGCCAGACTCAGATGCAGCATCCCATGGAAGCGATTCCCACCACGTTTCTGGGCACCTCAGGATGGAACACAAAAGTCAGGACCAGACTGAAAGTTGTCTCTGGGGGCACTGGGATGCTCCAGGGAACTTGGGAGCTGGGGACCAGAGGGAGAAGCAGGACTGGCCACACCTCCTGGGACTGATGTGGGAAAGACCATTCCACGCTGATTTTCCAGTTCCATACCCAACCAAATCACAGAACTCTGCATTTTTCATTTGCTTGGCCAAGACCCCTGGGTACAACTTTTAAACCTCAAACAAGGCCTGATTTTAAAGAGCCTTTGGAAGGAAAAACCTCAAATCCAGGCACAAAGACAGGGAGCACCCAAAATCGTTGCTGGGCTTTGAACATTTCCGGCCAAGCCAAGCCCCAGCCTCCTCTCCTAACACATTTTTTTGCTTTTAAATTGTGTAGTGCAGGAAAAATTCTTCATATGTAGCAACACTTGTGCAAACACCCTGACTAAATCCTAATTCCTCACCAGGAGAAGGAGAGGACACTGGGAATGGAATTTGTGTGGATGGATAGTGAGGTCTGAGGAGCTTTTCTGATTTCTGTGGGAGTGACCCCAGAAGAAAAGACAGAAAGGGGGAATTCACTCAGCTCTTTAAGAATGGGAATGGGGAATTCACTTGTCTGGTTTAGGAACTGGAAGGGGGAATTCTCTCAGCCCTTTTAGGAACAGGAAGGGGGAATTCACTCAGCCCTTTAAGATCAGAAAAGGGGGATTCTCTCAGCCTTTTAAGAATGGGAATGGGGGGATTCTCTCAGCCCTTTTAGGAACAGAAAGGGGTGTTTCTCTCAGCCCTTTCAGGAACAGGAAGGGAGGGCTCTCTCAGCTCTTTAAGAACAATCTGGAACTGAAAGAAAGGTCACTTACCAGTAACCGAGGCTCTGTGGGAAGTGTAGCCCAAATGGACTTTTCTAACAATTCTACCTCTCAATCACAGGGCTCAGACCTGGAAGGACTCTGAGGAGAGAGGAGAAGCAGATGGGAGACTAGGTGTTTGTGGCTACCCACGGACAGGGACACCGGTTACTGGTAAGGAATTTGGGATTTGCAGACTCCCACGAACGCCTGAGGCTGAGCAGCCACCCCTAGGAGAAATTCGGGATGAGCTGGAGCTCCCAGAGCTTCCACAGAGCTGCTCCTGCACAACCACCTCGCCACAGGCACCTTCTGGATCCAGATCCAACCCCTGCTGACTCTGCTGGGCAGAGCCAAGGGAATCCCGCATTCCCTTTGGAAAGGTTTGGAGCTGGGAAGATAAAGGGAGAGAGGACTCCCAGGTGTGGAGATGAGAAGTTTGGATGCAGCTTAGAGGGCATGGCACGGGGAAGGAAAGCTGGAGGCGTTGCCTTGGGTTAAGCGGAATTTCAACATGGAAGTTTGAAGGAAATCCTGAAATTCAAAGGGCTTCTGGCCAGGTAAGATCAGCAAGTCCCAACATCCAGGGATAAGGAGAAGACACGGAATAGAGGCAAGGTTTGTAGTGGCAAAGATCAGAGATCCAAAATGCACCAGAGAGAGGCTCAAACACTGATTCCCTGAGCAGAATGGAATCTGGGATTCCCATTATCCCCAGTTCCAAAATGTACCAGAGAGGGGCTCAAACACTGATTCCCCTGTGCAGAATAGAATCTGGGATTCCCATTCCAAACCCGGGATTCCCATTAGCCCCAGTTCCAGAAGGCATCAGAGAGAGGCTCAAACACTGATTCCCCTGTGCAGAATTTGTCCCTTTTTCCAAGGGCTAGGAGGGGCATCCAGGCAAAGAGCTCCTGGGATCTCCCTCTTCTGCCAGATCCAGGGAAAAGCAGAGGGCCAAAACTGCTGTGGGCACACGGGAATGCTCCAGCAGGAAGTGGAGCCCCAGCTCTCTTTAGTGTGAACGTGTGGGCTCATCCAAAGGAACAACAGGGATTGCTGGAATGGTGATGAAAGTGAAGCTAGGACCACAGAAAGTGGGAAAAAAATCACTAAAAATCCAACATTAAGAAGGTGTCTGAACTCAATCCCAACTCTTCGGTGCAGTATGTCAGAACTTTTTAGTTTTCATTGAGGTGGGAAGTTCCATGGCAAAAGAATTATCCCAACACCTCAGCAGGGCGACGTTCGAGCTCAGCCAGAGCTGGGAGCAATGGAGGAGGAAAGGTTTGGAAAGATTTACTTCCCAAACCACTCCAGAAAAGCAGAGGAGACGATTCCACCAGGTTTAAGGACAATTCAGGCAGGATTAAGGGTTGAAGGTCTGGGATCTGGGTCACCGGACACCACTGAGGGGGAGTGGGAAGGGCACAGCTGCCACGTTCCATCCCATGGAACAAGCACCACATTCCATCCCACAGAACACCCCATGTAATACTCCATGGAACACCCCATCCCACCCCATGGAACACCCCATGGAATATCCCATGGAATACCATATTCTACCCCATGGAACACCCCATGGAGAACCACATCCCACCCCATGGAACACCACATTCCATCCCACAGAACACCTCTTGGAATATCCCATGGAATAGCACATTCCATCCATGGAACACCACATCCCACTCCATGGAACACCCCATGGAATATCACATTCCATCTCATGGAACACCCCATGGAACACCACATTCCATCCCATGGAACACCCCATGGAACACCACATTCCATCCACGGAACACCACATCCCACTCCATGGAACACCCCATGGAATATCCCATGGAATACCACATTCCATCCGATGAAACACCCCATGGAACACCACATCCCACCCCAAGGAACAGCACATCCCACTCCATGCCACTGGGATTATGCTGGCAATAATCCCCTTCCTTCCCAGCGGAAATCCCAATCCTCTCCCAGCTGGAATCCAGGAAGGTGGGAAGTCCTGCCTGCCCTACCCCTGAGCTGCCTCCCCCTGTCCCACCTCAGCGTCCGAGTCAGTCCCTCACACCAGTGATGGCCCTGGAATCTGCAGGGAAATCACTGGGGGAAAAAAAATGGAAAAAAAAACCCCAGATACCTCCCAACAGTTTTCCTGCTCCTCCAGCTCAGACTCCCAGCACAATTCCAGGTTGGAGAAGGGGGCAGTGACCCTGCTCAGGGTGGTGCCAGGGAAGGCTCCCTGCATTCCTAACTCCGAAGAAATCCTGGATCAGCACTGTCCTCTGCCCCCCTCTCCTGTGCCCTCCTGTGTCCCCACAGGGCAGGGACGGGACCAGCCTTGGGAGCATCCACCTGGAAATCCACTGGATTTGGGACAGGCCCAGCCAGGATGGAATTTGTGCCACAGAATTGCGATGCAGGACAGCATGGAACTGAATTAAGGAATTTGAAACAATATTCCAGGGGGTTCTCCATGGCTTTATGTAATGTGTGTTTGATGTTCAACCTGAATTTCAGCAATGAAGATGGGCTGGAAAATCCTTCCCCAATTTTTGCTGAGTGTGGATGGTAATTCCTGGAGAGAAAATGGAATTCACCCCCCGAATGTTGCACTACCCAGCAAACCTGCGGAGATACCACAAACCACCACATTCCTGGCACATCCACACGGATAAATCTCAAGGAAATTCTGATTTTCCATGTGCCTCTGGCAGCACAGGAAAGGAATGAAGAACAGCTCATTTTAAGCATTTTGTTTCTCATCTAAGCACAGTCCTGTGCATAAGCACAAACAAATCCGGGGTTTGACAAAAAGACTCTGCTGAAGGAAATGAAAAATGTTCCTTGGATTTCAGTGGATGCAGGATAACAAATTCCTGGTTCCTGGTTCCCTGGGTATCAGCTTTTTAGCCATTAAATATTACAAACTTATAGATAATATCTCTTTTTTTTTTTTCATGGAAACAGCAGGAGATAAAAGAAGGAAATGGGTTTGAAGCTATTAAAACACACCGAAATCCAGATTTTGGCCTTATTCAGCTTTCTTGAAGTTTTCCTTTGGATGTCAAAGGAACTGAGACCAAACCATAAGGATTAAGAAAAAACAACCAAGATTTTTTCCTTATAGTTTAAATTAATTAAATGATAACTATCCTACTTTTGAACTAGAGTTCTAAAGATAGTTTTTTATTTTCAAATATCTTTTAGAGAAATGTATCTTTACAAAGACCTCAAAGGAGAAGTTTAAATTAAAAAAAAAAAATATTTGGCTAAAAAAAAAAATGCTGTGAACTGTACCTGTTGTCACTCAGATTTAACACCCTCAGCTTCTGCATCTGGCCAATCTCATCAGGAAGAAATTCCAGCTTGTTGGAGCGCAGGGACATCACAGTCACATTCTTGCAGCTCCCAATCTGTGGGAATGGAAAAGCCAAAATGATGGAATCCCAAACTGGGGAATGTTTATTATCACTTTTCATGTCAGGAGGTGGCTAAATTGGGTTCTACTGAGAGGCCCGAAAGGCAGAAAATCCAGAATTCAATCAGAAAGCGACATTTTCCTGTTGGCAGGAACCTCAGGGAATGCCTGGGGGTCCTCCCGCTGCTCCTCACAGGGATATTCCCAACTTTCCACAGATTTACTGCTCGGCTTTACCACCAAGCACCTCAGGAATATTCGCGCTCGCGCAGCGCGACAGCGCAATTCCACAGGCGGCCGCCTGAGCGGAGAATTTCTATGGGAGCAGGGGTGGGGTGCCGGCCCCCACGGGACATTCCAGCCTGGAATTAGGCAGGGAATCAGCTGCTCACTTCTCTGGGCAGCTCCGGGAGGAAGTTCTCGTCCACGGCCAGGGTGCGCAGGTTGTGCAGGTACCCGATGGTGGAGGGCAGAGACTCCAGCTCGTTGCAGCTGCAGTCGAATTCCTCCAGCAGGGACAAGCTGCAATGGGAAACCCCTCGTTAGTGGGATCATCCAATTAACCACCCCAAACCTCTGGAAGCTTCACCAGTGCCGGGTTCCACCAGCCCTGAGAGGAATGCCCAGGGAAGGATTGCTGGGGCTGCCCCTGGATCCCTGGAAGTGCCCCAGGCCGGGTGGGAGCAGCCTGGTCCTTCACTGGTTTGGGCTGGGAGGGACCCTAAAGCTCATCCAGGGCCGTGGGCAGGGATCCCACTACCACAGAGTGCTCCAAGCCTTGGACACATCCAGGAATGGGGCAGGCAGAGCTTCACCTGAGCCAGGCCCTCCCTGTCCTCTTCCTCCTAATCGCTGATCTCAGCTCTTCCAGATCCAAGCCATTCCCTCTGGCTCTGTCACTCCAGATCCTGCTAAAACCTGGGAATACCAAGCTACCCTGGCATTTGCAGCATCTGGCACAGGCTGGGCCCGTGCCCCAAACACTGCCCCAGGCCCGGCTGGGGGTCCTGAATTCCTCCTGGCATCCTCCCACCAAGGCAGATCCCTCAGGGAACGTCCCCAGCCTCTGGCTGCCCCAGTGACGGACGGGAATCGCTGGTTTCCTGTGGGAGGTTTGATCAAGCCGGGCCTATTGCGCACTCTGAGAGCCACCACGGGTTGGTCCTTCAAACAGAAATCCCAAAAACGAGGGTGGAACTCCCCCGCAGAGCGTGGAGTCAGCACGGGAGTGCTCCCATGGAGGAATCCCAGAGGGAATGTTCCCTCCTCCACTTCGCCAGCCCCTGTGTGACACTAAAAGGCTCTGGGGGAGGTTCCACCACTGGAATTTCGGAGGAGACCCAGCAGGAATCCATCCAAAGGGATGAGTCAGAGAGCCAAGTTCATTGTGATGTGGGAGACCCTGCCCTCGTTAGAGGAGAGGGAATTTTTCACTGGAAAAGCACAACCAGCGGCCGCAGCACATTGTGAGGCCCCAGGTGATGCCAGCTGCTCTGCAATTCCACTTCTGAGCAGTGGCCGTGCCTTTGGAAATGTAATTAAGGCTCCACGACAAACACCGAAGAGATATTGGGTTAAAAAAGGGGATTTCCCTTCAACTGGAGCAATTCAATACATAAAAACGTTTTAAAAGGTTTTAGAACCTGACTCCCAAATTTCCTGAAGCTGGATTTAAATCCACCTTTTTGCAGCACCCAGGAGATCTTGGAGCCTTCGGAGATTTCACTTGGAGGAGGATTTGCTGCTCCACAGAGATTTGGGGAGCAAAGATTTGTCCTTCAGTGACTCCCATCACCAGCTTTTAACGCTCCCCATGAAAATCCCATAAATCTAAAACAATCCAAGGAGGAGCCAGCCTGGGCTATCAGTGGCTGGAATAGGTCACAAATACGGATTATTTTTCCCAAATGGCATCACGACACCTAAATTCTTATTGAAACAGGTTGGGGCCAGGGCTTGGAGCAGCCTGGGGTGGTGGGAGGCGTCCCTGGCCTGGCAGGGGGTGGGGTGGGACCGTTTTGGAGGATTTTGGAAGGCACCAAGCTGCAGCCCCCCAGCAGGAGGAGGCAGAGCCATGTGAGACCCCACACCAGAGAGCTGCAGAGCATCCTGAGTGCCTTCCATGAGCCCAGCCCTTCCCAGAAATCCTTCTGCCTTTCCCCCAGAGGTTTCTGCCTTATTTTAGGAACTCTCCATCCCTGTGAGGCCACAGCCAGATCCTCCCGAGCTCCAAGCCCTGGCTGTTGCCGTGGGAACAGATGGATTTCCCTCAAATTCTTCTACTTTTGCTGCTCTGCTCATCCAGATTGATTCACACTGAGATCTTTGGCTCTCCTCTTGGAACATCAGATGTATTTTACCTTCTTCCCCCTTGCACTGAAAAATCCCCAGGATTAAAAGTGGTGCTCCAAATTTAAATGTCACAACCCGGGAAATCATTTCATAATTCAGTATATTTGTCTTATTTTATATTTGGAAACCCACACTACTTGAGCAGAAGGGAAAAGGTATTTTAATAAAAAATGATGAAACTTGGACTCACTTTCCAATGGCATTGGGCAGGATTGTCAGCTGGTTGTCATCCACTTTCAGAGTTGTCAGTCTCTTCAACAATCCTGCAGGAAGAAATTATGGACATTAATTAAACAACTCCCATGGAGATTTCCTGGAATCCCACACGGAATGGTTTGTAACCCTGACCAGCTCTGCTCTGGATTTTAGGGAGTATTATTCCAAATGGATTTATTCTTGCTAAATGCCCTCTTTAAAAAAAAAATCTGGGTAGAAAACCACGGATCAAAAATCCTGGGGTTGGTGGGGAGATGTAGAAGAGCAACATGGAAAAAAGGAGGAGAAGACACCCAGTAAGTGTCAATAATTAGCAGCATTAATTAGCAATCCATGTTGGAATCTGAGTAAATTGATTGAAAATTGAGGAATTTTACAGATGCACGTTCAGAGGGAAAGGGAAAAGCAAATATAAGGGCACAGGACTGAAAGGAAATATCCCAGTGGACAGAGGGATGTCCCAACAGCCACTCAGCTCCCAGAACTTCCACAGATCCTAAATAATCCAGGAATTCCATGCATGTAAATCAGTTAAAATAAAAAGAAAATTTATCGTTTGAATTATTTCCTTTTTATTTCCTTTTTTCACTGTGAATGAGTAGCAATCCCATCACCACTCTCAGACTGACTTTTTACATTTAAATCAAATTAATTCTGTCCTTCTTGGCTTCTTTTCCTTAAAACAGCAAACCAGGTGGATCAATTCCTTCCAAGCAGGGAATTCTGCTCCTGACTTTACAAAATGGGAGCGTCCAGACACCATTTCCTGCCTCCTTTGGGATTTAATGGCAGGCCTTGCTCCATGATCATTAAATCCCATAATTAAAAAAAAAATAAAAAAATCAATAATCATAATAGAAAAAATCTATAAAACGGAGAGGAATCCCCGATCCTTCCTCACCTATGGAATCTGGCAGCTGCTGCAGCATGTTGGAGGAGAGGAGGAGATCCTCCAGCCCCTCACACCCCGAGATGTCCAGGTCGACCGTCTCGATCCTGTTTTTGGACACATCCAGGTACACGAGCTGTTTTAACTTCCCTATAGACTTAATAGCACGTGAGACAGAGTTACTTGAGCAGATAGAGCTGTTAATTAGAGCGTTAATTAGATATTCCCAATTCCCACCTCCCAATGGGCAGGTGGAGCTTTTCTGTGTTGAACCGTCCCATAGCTTTTATAATAATTAATTAATTAGTCAATTAATCACTCTCTGCACCCACCCAAGGAAATGCACGTGCAGGTGTTCCCTGCCAGGCAAACAGGTCACCAAATCGCCCCATAATTCCCTAAAATAAATGTCCATACCCCAGGTAGCACTTGCAAGGAATTATTGTCCATCCACAACTCCTTTAGATTCTGGATTTGTTCAAGAACCTCGGGCTGAGGAAAAGAATAAATAATTACGGGCAGCTAAATAAAGCAATGTGCCTTTAGTTAAATAAAAATCAATATTTGCTTAACAAAATAAAGCTTCCCTCTTCACTTCCCTTTGTTTTTCTATAACCCACCTCAGCCTTCCAGGTGCTTAAGGACAAGAGAACATTCCTTTCATGTAATTTAACCACTGCTGCCCTTTATCAAAACTTGTAAAATTTAAGAACCTTTTGCAGAAGAAATGAGCCCAAAGGACACATCCTTGGGAGATTTAATATCTGCAGTTGGCACAGCCGGGAGTCAGAATGCACAGGAGATAATGGGCACTGATAAAACCTGGAATTGCAAAATCAAACTTTCATCTGTTCTATTCTTTTCAACACTTCAGGGTATCAGGGAGAGGAGCTAAAAAAGGCAATTCCCCAAATCACTCCTCACAGCTGTGAAATTCCAGAATTACAAATCCAGGGCACAAATATTCCCAGGTTTCCTCAGCAGTGTTTTCCTTTCCCACAGAACATTTTCCACAGCGAACCAACACTCGGAATATGCCTTTGCCCTCTCAAGTCGTAGAGATTTTTTTTCCAAGCCTGTCAAAACCTGGTATTAAATGTTCCATGAAATACTCCATGAAATATTCCATGAAATATTCCATTCCAAATCAGGGTCCAGCATTTGGAAGCAGTACAATTGCCCTGGAATTATTCCAACCCGGGCAGAAACAAATGGACTTTCAGACCCTACGAGAGAGCTTGAGCTGTCCTGTGTGGCCTGGTTTGGAATGTTGCCATTCCCAGAATAAATCTGATTTTCCACTTGCCCTGGGAATTGTGGGAGAAGCTCCTGATGCCTCATCAGATAAGAACAGAGTTGATGAACAGGAGAACTCGTTCTTTGTTTTCCACATCTCCACATAATGAGCTCCTATTAAAAACTAGTGGTGAGCATTTTAAAGATGATTTATTTTGCCTCTGTTAATTCCATTGAAATTCTGCAGGCCTTCAGTGATTAAAACCACTTCTCATTTCCAGGCTAAATTGATTAATGGCCATTTGATACTATTTGTTCCTGTGCTGATTAATGTTTCTTTATCCCTCTGGAGTGTTCACGGGCTGAGGTCATTATGGATGATCACGATCTCCCCTCTCAACTTTAATTTGCTTTTCAATCCCTCTCATTTGCAGACACCTTCCTTCAAGGCCTGTTCCTGGGCTGCACAGAGCACGCTTTGATGGGGAATTCCTTGGATTATAATTTCCCAGGATGACAGAATTTCCCCTTATTGTGGAGCACCATGGAATATTCCACATTATGGCACACCGTGATGCAGACGAGATCTCGTGGATGGGCTGGAATTAAAGTGCCATTAAAACCTCGTTTGTCTCTGTTAGAAATGCTTTGGTTCGGGCCCGCTTGGGGAATATTCCCATTTTCCACATAGGTTGCTACAGTTGGTTTAGAGTAGAATGGGAATGGGAATGGGAACGGGAATGGGAACGGGAATGGGACAGGAAAGAAATGGGAATGAAAATGGGAATAAGAATGGGAATAAGAATGGGAATAGGAAAAAGACAGAATAGAATAGCAACAGGAATAGAATAGGGATGGGAATAGGGATGGGAATAGGGATGGGAATAGGGATGGGAATAGGGATGGGAACGGGAATGGGAACGGGAATGGGAACGGGAATGGGAACGGGAATGGGAACAGGAACGGGAATGGGAACGGGAATGGGACAGGAAAGAAATGGTAATGAAAATGGGAATAAGAATAGGAATAGGAATGGGAATGGGAACGGGAAGGGGAACGGGAATGGGAACAGGAACGGGAATGGGAACAGGAACGGGAATGGGAACAGGAACGGGAATGGGAACAGGAACGGGAATGGGAACAGGAACGGGAATGGGAACAGGAACGGGAATGGGAACAGGAACGGGAATGGGAACAGGAACGGGAATGGGAACGGGAATGGGACAGGAAAGAAATGGTAATGAAAATGGGAATAAGAATAGGAATAGGAATGGGAATGGGAACAAGAGCAGGAACAGGAACAAGAACAGGAATAGAACAGAAGAGAACCATCTGGAAGGGTTCTACATTGACCACCCTTTCCAGCTCCCTGACCAATTCAGTCTGACCAAACCATAAAGGATATAATTCAGGGAATTGTCCAGATGTCCTTAAATCCCCCTTTCCAGGAGCCTGTTCCAGGGTCTGGCCACCCTCTCCATACAGAAAAGCTTCCTGGGATCGAGTCTGAATGGAAGACTCACAGGAATTTTGGAGAAAGTTACATTCTATTTTATCCTGTGTCCTTTTCCTTCTCTCCCTATTCCCTTCCTGGATTCTCCCAAAGCCTTGCTGCTGCCTGCAGCCTCCTGGGCCTCTGGAATTGAGGGAGAGAAGCCAAACCTGGCAAAGCTGCTGCCCCTCCTTGCTGGGACCAGCCTTCCCCTGCTGCTCCTCCTCTTCCCAGGGCCAGGTTTGACTCCCCAAACCCAGGGGTACCAGACTTCGGGATTTGCTGCTCCTGGAGCGACAGGAGCTGCCTCTTCCCTTACTTGATTCCCTCTTGGACACAGACGCTGTTTAGGGAGCCACAATTTGCATTCCAGGAAGGCTCACATCTGCCAGGATTTGGGAATCCTGTTCCCAGCAGGGTGGATGAGCAGCATGAGCTCATTTTGGCCGTGGCAGCCCCGGGGCTCCAGCGGGCTGCAGGGAGGGCTCAGGCTTTTCCAGCTCCAAGGGAAGGGCCCCAACAGTCCCAGGACACCAGAGAAATGAGGCTCTCCCACACCACCAACTCACCTTTCTCCAACAAAAAGGAAATTTCTATGGAAACCCAAGTCAGATTTTTAGAATCCACAAAACCAGGACCTTTTAACCCTTCTTTTCCAGGTGTGAGTTAAACTAGTACCACTTTTCCTAAGACATTCCTGCAGATTCCCACTCTTCCTTGGCCTCTTGGCCCACTTGGCTCCCAGCATTTGATTCCAGCTCTTACATTTTTGGAGCAGCTGCCTGAAAAATGAGTTAACTTGGGAATTCTGGCCCTAACAGGAGGATGGGACCACCCCTCTCCTGATCACTCGTGGGATCACTGTGCTACCTGGAAATATATGGAATATTGTCCAGTTCTTTTCAAACTCCACAAATCCAGGCCACTCCCAGAAGAGATGCTCTGAACTTGGGAAGGATTTCATTCCTACAATTAAAATTCCAAGCAGCACTTGTGAAAATTTCACTCTGTTTATCCACGCTGAAGAATTTAATTAAAAATCGGAGTTAAATCCTCATTTTTCTCCTGCATGGAATAAATGAGCAGCCTGGAACAGGGTGGGAGTTGCTCCATAAAACAGATGTAGAGACTTTGCTACAGCTTTTTAGCACCAGGTGACATTTCAGGGTTTGTTTGAAGTGGAATTATCTCAGTTTTAACTAAAGCTACAGGAACTATTCCCTTGTAGGACTGTAATCCCTGATCCTGCTCTTCCACGACTCCCAAGGAACAGCATCTCCTAACTTCCTGTGCTGACAACAGAGAAAATTCCCCAAGGATTGAAATCTCAGGGAAATTAATTCAGATTTTGGGGATGAGATAGGGACAGAAGCTCCTTTGGGAGTCCAAAATTGACCTCTGCTGGAACCCCAGACTGGTTTGGGCTGGAGGGAAACATTCCCCTTGCCCAAGGCCATGATCCCACAAAGCCTTTCCAGTAAAAAATGCCCCATTGTTTTGGTTGGGTTTTGATTGGCTAATTTTTAATGTTGATATATCATTAAACTAATAAAAAACCAGGTACGTAATATTAAATTCATATAAATATAATATAATACAATGGAATATAATGTGATATGATATAGTATTATATAATATAATATGATATAGTATAGTATA
>WAAG01080018.1:6549-22822 GCA_013390105.1 Tichodroma muraria
GCACGGGCAGCGGGCAGGGCCCGGCGGGCGGCGGGGCGAGGCCGCGGCCGGATCTGGGCAGCGGCTGGAGAACCGCTGGAAATCTCGGCATTAGTGCTGCTCCCCGCCTTTCGGGGGAAGCGCCGGCTCGGGGGCCTTCCAAACCCTGCCAGGAGCTCCTCAGTCGGGCTTCCGGACCAGGGGATCTGCCGGCTTCCCGCGATTTCAGCCTCTCTGAAATCCTGAAGTTGCTTTAACGAGGCTGTTACTGTGAGTTCCCCTCTGCTGAAAGAGTTAACAAAATGGAAAAGAATAGGGGGGGTGGGAAATCAGAATGTATCTTTTTGATAAGAGTTATGATAATAATTTTTTTTAATTGTCTATTACATACATCATTAATTCTGGTGTAAAGTAAAATCGGATGTTTTTGATGTTCTAAGGGAAAGGTCACTATAAACTTCCAATGATTAAAATCCAACCTCAAGCTATCTGATTCAGTGGATTGGTTATGAATCTTCCCTGCCAGCTGTTAGTTTTATATTAACATTTTTTACCTCTATGGAAGTGTGTTCCACAAAGGAAGAAGAGAAAACAAAATGGGGAGGTATGGCAAAACTTATTAAAAGTGTTGTCAAATACCTAAAGTAAACAAAAACACTGCAGAAGGCTGTGTTTTGGGTTAATTGTGTTTGTTTGGTTTGGTTATTTTTTTGAGTTCTGGAGGCTCTCAGTAAGTTATCATTTGTTAACAGTAAGGTGACTTGCAAGATACTTTGTTTACTGAGAGCTAAACCTGTCCCTTTAAACTGAGTGAACGGACATCGTCTTTATGTTACTTATTACCTTTTTTTATTCTAATTGTGGAGTTTGACCTTAGCAGTAGTAAAGGTTATAGTCCTTTAAACTCCGCCTGAAACTTGCTGTTTGTACAGTAAATATTTTCAGTGGTGTTGGTTCTCAGTAGATGAGATGAAGATGTTCTCTGTTGACTTATATTGTACTGCTGTGAATCAGGCTGTAACAGGCTGCAGGCTGTTTCCTCACAGAGCCATTAAGCTTGTAAAATACTCACTAATATTCTTGATGACAATTTAATTGTATTTTAAAATGTTTTCACTAGGTTCATTCCAGCCAACGAATGAAATGATGCTCAAGTTCTATAGCTTTTATAAGCAAGCAACCCAAGGACCCTGTAACATTCCTCGACCTGGATTTTGGGATCCAATTGGTAGATACAAATGGTAACTTTTCATGAGTTGTTGTTTTGGGGATTTTTTTTATGCTTGGAATGGAGATGTTTAGAAGAGTAGCACTCAGAGAAAGCAACTCTCTAAACTCTTTCTTTTTTAAATAAAAAGAACATTTGCAACCTTTGATGCTTGAATTAGTTTTCTGTTGTATTCCAACTTTCTAACTCAGATAATTTATCACTTCTCAGAGTTGCAGCTGGAAATGTTCCAACTGCATTGGTAGTTTGCATAGTCCAAATGTTCTTGGATTATGGGCAAGTTTTTCTTCGGCAACCGCCATCATGGTACCTCTGCAGTGTTTATCCCATGTTGTAAAATGAAGTCTTAGGTGCTCTGAAGAGTGAGTGATGTGGAGCAGTGTCTGGAGTTCTTCCTTCTTGAGTTTTCATGCGTGATGTGAGCCTGAAGTAAATAAGTGCTCACTGGCAACCACAAATACAGCTTTGAGCTCTTGGTGGGGAGGTTGGGTTTATGTCTTTCTGGTTTGTCTGCTCAGTGGCAAGGCTTCCCACTATCTGCGTTTGCCTTGGCCTGGGAAGACTTCTGATTCACCAAATTGCTAAGTTCTCTTTGAAAAGCCAATGTGAATGTTTTGCTTATAGTATTTTAATTATGATTTGTCCTGAACAGCAAATATTATTGCTGTCTCAGTGGTCATGGTAGTCTTGGGAATCTGTGAAATGATTCTTAGGATGGTTTTTTTCTTCCCTTCCTTCCTCCTCAGCCTCCCCAAGCCAGAGTGCAGGGGATAGACTAGGGCAGTGAGCTTTCATCCACCTGGTTGGTTGTAGCTGGAATGTGAGCCGCCAGCCTTGGTGGTTTTCTGTGTGTGGGACAAATACTCTGAAATGTCAAATCGCTTGCAAGACTGAGGAAATGTTTTATTGCAGTCTGCGTTCTGACAGATTCCTTGTGCAATACTGATAAATTTGGTTAGTTTTCTGTCTTGCAGAGTTGGAGAGGGGAAGATTTTATTTAGATCATAGGTAGCTGATGTGGTAACTATTTGTCTTCTAGACTGATTTGTCTTTTCCCAGTTGCTAAACTCAAAATGACAGATATTTCTTGTAGCTTGTTCTACCTCAGTGACAGCTGTTTGTAAATGCTGGCTGAAGTGTCTGGGCCTGTTTTATACAGCTGAGGATCTTAAACTCCACTTAGTCAAAAGGGTAATGCGTGTGTCTTTTATCTGGGCTTATTTACAACTTACTGGGTACAAAATCATAGGTAGTCAGTGTGGAATGCTTCAGTCCCCAGTCTGTTCAGTTTGTTGCTTCTTCTTCCACTGTGTGATTATCCTAGAAAATGATGTATTTGTACTTTAAAAAATAACGTGAATCATTCTTGCATTTTACTTGTATGAGAGAAACTTTGGACATTACATAACTGACCTACTTAAGGCCAAGTTGAAAAAAATCCAGTACGCCGTGAAGATACTGAAGGTGTATGTGACTTTCTTTCCTAGGGATGCTTGGAGTGCCTTGGGAAACATGTCCAAAGAAGAAGCCATGATAGCCTATGTTGATGAAATGAAGAAGGTATGTTTACTAATGAAGGGATTTTCTAGAACAAGTGTTCCAGAAATAGAGGACTGTGAGATGGGTCTCGCTGGCTGCTCCTGCTGAAGGTCCACATGAGTTATTCCCTATGTGAATTGCTACATTTCAGTACTATGCTGTTTGGCCTGTGGGATGAAGAAGATTGCAAAGTTCCTTCAAAAGCTACAGAATTTATGTTGTTTTCAGAGAAACATGAGAGCTCTAGCAGATGTGAAGCTTAAATGACAGAGATAAAGAAAGTGAAATATTGAAATCACAGTAAAGGGGGCATTAAGGAAAAAAAACTGTACCACACACTGCCTCAGTTCTTAGAGCCGAGAGAGGTAAGTGATCCTTATCCCGGAAAACAGACTAAAACAACTTTCCAGAAGGACTTTAGGAGAAAAGTCTCATGACTGGAGACATGAATATAATCAAATATGTAAACTTAATAATTTTCGATCTTTCAGGAAGAACTCAGCAGCCTGAATTTTCTGCACTTGTTAAAAAAATATTCCATTAATATTATAGTTGCAGTAAGACTATTAGCATTGAGTAATGTGCTCTCAAATAGATGTGTAACTTGTAAACAGTCACAGTTACCATATTAAGCAGGAATTGCAGCGTTAACTAAATAAAACAGAATTACAAGTTTCATGTCTTTTCTTAACTAACCCTGTTCACTGCAGTCTTTTCACTGAAACTTTTAGAGAGGACTTTTCCACTGCAAAGATTATTTGCTGTCAATTTGAATAAAAGTATAATTGTAATCTGTTATTACAATGAGGTTTGAGTCAAGGGGAAAAAATTCTACTCCAAGTTCTACACTTGCTTTTTTCCTAGGCCACTATCTTGACATCAAACTCTGAATTTGTTTAATGGATAATACAACAAAAATTTTTACTAGGCAAGGAGCTGGAGTCTGATTTACTGTTCTTTTTCCTGTCTGTAATTTTGGCAATTTAGTTCCTGCTGCTATTACTGTATCTGCTCCAAAATGGAAAACAAGCAGCTCCAGAAAACACAGAAGGCCAAATACGTTTATTTAATTTAAAATCCCACTAAATTTTATTAATTCCTTTGAGCATGTGCCACAAGGTTTAGTGCTTCGTTTCAAACCTTGGATTCAATACGTGTTGATATTTCAGTAGATTACCTACAAGTAATTTCTACTAGTAATAGTAGGTTCTTTTCAGTGAAGTAACTGGTTTGGTCAGGACACAAAACCAAGTGAAACTGCAATGTTTGTTCTAAAAAATCTGTAGTAAGCCTTCTGTGAAGAAGTCTCCTTCCTTGATGCTAATGAACTACAAATATTCTGCTTCTTTGCCAATTACTTGTAGGGATTGGGGAGCAAATGACTTCCTGCCTTGCTCAGCTTTGAAACTGGGGAATCTGTTTACCCTGCTTTGGTGCTGTTTCAGCTCTCACAATTGGAATACTAGCTTCAGCTTTTCCATCCCAATTGATTCTACTTGCAATGTCAATGGAAGTGCATTTCAAATGGATCCACTGGGTTGTTCTCTCAGCACATACTGCACTAATCCTCACGGACTTAACTGTGGGCAGTCTGCTGTTGCTGCTTGGGGTATCCATATCTGAGGGGGCAAAACCCCATTTGTATGTGGATATCCCAGGACTGTGTTTAAGGATGTGTAAGATTGCCATATTTCCCCAGCCCTGGGGCATTCTCTGGCATTTGCACATTGTGTTTGGGCTATACACTCATCAGATAATCCTGTCACAAAATTCCAAATTTGGTTTGTGGGTTTTTTTTTCCCTCCTTAACACGGTAATCTTGAAAATCACAGTTGAAGAATGTGTCTGGGTGAGGTTTTGATATCGTGGTGAGAGATGACTGAATGTCTTATTTTAGTCAAAATAAACAAAATGCACCTGAGCTCAGATTCAAGGTTAATTTGTTTCAGGTAGCATTTCTGAAATTTATATTGCAATGCTGTCTAAACAATTTTGTTTACATTTCATATATATTTTGAAATGTATTACGAATAAGTGACATCTTAGCATGAAGTGTTAACACTGGTGGTTATGTGGTGTTTCTAATTTAAGACATGAGTATATATGAACTGTGTGACATCCAAGGAAAACAGTAAATTGAGACACACAACTTATTTTTCACTTTCAAATTTTGAGATTGCTTATTAAGTCTAGTGGCTGTAATAAGCAAGCAGTTACTTTTGCTGGTGGAAGTATTTTTTCTTTTCATACTCACCTAAAAGCTAGCAGTTAGAAAAAATTCTAAGAATTGATACAAGTAGCGCAGAGTATATTGAGGTCTGTTTAGAATACATGAAGAGCAGTAATGGGCAGACCTCATAGAAATGCATGTATGAAACGGTTTACAGAGCTGACTATAGAAATAAATACATAACAAATACAAGCCTTATTCTAGAATAGGCTTCTTGTTTCTCTCAATGTTATTGAAGTAAAAAAATGAGCAATCACAAAACTGTTCAATCTCTGTTTCATATCCAGCTCAGATACTCTGTATCTGAGTATTTCTCCCTAAAAAGACAGAATGAGTTATGTACGCTGAACAGATCAGAGAAGTGGCAATGAGACTGCAGGTCGATAGAATTGTTGTCTCTTGGTACCCTTGATTGGTTTGCAAGTGTTGACTCGCGGGTGTCAGCCTGCCTGGGGCTCCTGCTCTGCAATAATGCTGCAGCTTTTGCTCCTTCTGCTTGCTGGTGTGCTTGGTGCCTTTGAGCAGCGTGTTCTGTGGCAGCGTGTGTCTCCTTCATCTGTTGCTTCCTTGGTGCCCTTCAGGAGGAGGTGCTGCACTGTAGCTGTTAGTTTGCTTCGGCCTGTGTTTTTACCTATAGCTATTGCCCCTTTTAAAATGCGATAACTAAAAAAGTAGAGGATGAAAGAGGAACAAAGCTATTGGCAAAAAGCTTGTTTGAAAGGACTTAAACTAGGATGGGGCAATAATACCATGTGCTTTTAAAATAGTATCCAACTATTGAATCTCTTCTGTTTATTTTAGATTTAAGATTTTGCATTCCATATCATCACATATCATGTGATGAAAGGTAATGTTTTTGTAACTTAAAATGAAGAAATGCTCTGAATGACTTCAAGAGCAGAATTTGATTCTAGTTTGTTCTTCTTCTAAGTGGGTCTTTGTGCTGTCTCAGTTTTACTGTATTGTGTCCATTTTTTTGTTTGGGTTTAGAAGGACCTAGTAGAGCACTTCTGATCTGCTCCTTACATTCCATTGAGGGTGTCAGTGTTTGACAGTACAAAGAATCCTCTAAGACAAGAAACCTACTTCCATTTTATTTTCTCTGCAGAAAGACTTGTCTATAAAATAATTATACTGGCTAACAGCAGCCTGTTGAACTTTGAGATGGTTTAGTTCAAAATTGCAGAAATAATGGATTCCAAGGTCTACTAACACTGTGTCAAGGCTGTGTTTCACTGTTGGCAAATGCATTAGCTCTCATCTCATCTTCACCTGAAAAAAATTAATATAAGATTCTTGTTCAATAACTTAGCTATCTTCTTTCCATGTAATTGAAAAAATAAAAGAAAATCAGAATAACAAGTTTAGTGACTTAGTGAAATGTTACTGAGTTTTACAATGACCAACAGTTTCTATAATCAATTGAAATGAATGAATGAATCATTGAAATGCTGTTACATAAGATCTTTCATGTTTTGGACTCGTGCAGATTCTTGAGAGTATGCCAATGACGGACAAAGTTGAAGAGCTACTACAAGTAATAGGCCCGTTCTATGAAATAGTAGAAGATAAAAAGAACAGAGGATCTGACCTAACATCAGGTTCGGACAAATAACTTTCTTTGTACTACTAATAATCATAACTCAGTGTTTTTGGGGACTTCTTTTCTGTAAATGATTTAAAAGCTAAATGTTACATCTCTCTGTTCATTCTCTTTACCATATGGCAGTTCGAATGGAGAAAGTCTCTAAGTATTTGGAAGGTAGGAATAATAAATTATATGTAAATCCATCGTTTCCATTGTTTTGGTGCTGTAGGAACTGCCTGCTAACACTTGTGACTTCTGGGCTTGCTACCTCATTAGGCTGGGTTTTATTTTACTTTTGAGGTGATTAGGTCCAGGAAGCTGTATGTTTAGTCCTTGTCAGCAGGTTTTTTGAGCTGCTGAAGGAAGCCTGAAGAGAGGAGATATTTAAAACAAAATAACTCTCCCAGGCAAATCTACTTTGTGCCTTTTCATTAAGAAAATGAACAACTAATGTTTACTGATACATTCTGATGTAGATGTGGATTGTCAAACTGAATACAGTTCTGGTAATCCAGCTCTGTCATCTAATCTAAAATTTAAAAATAATTTAACAATCAAACCTCATGCATTTGAAATCATGGCTTCTCTAATACATACAAGTTTTCTGAGGCTCATGTTCATGAAGGAAATACTTAAACATTTTAAATTACTGACAGGTGGCAAACCTAATGGTGTCACAGCTGCATAAAAATCAGTGTGTTGATTTTTATTTAGCAATACCATTGTGAGAATGTTTTGATCATACCAGTTATTATGTTACAGGTAATGTGTTCATAAGGCTGTTGTATAAGTCTTACGGTTGTTTAAATCTGGCTTAAAATGACATTTAAAAACTGAAATGCAATGGGGCAAAACTTGAAACTGTTTTTAAAAACTAAATCCATTGTACAAATAAATTGGTTAATGTCTTTACGAAGTATGAGTCAACTGGTTAAGTTGCCTTTTGTATGGAGCTTTCTTCCCCCTACCTTAAAGGAATGTGATTTTATTATCAAGCCTCAGAGAAACAGAAATAATTTTTCATTGTTTTTGGGGCAAAGTAGTTGTAGAAGTTTTACATGCCCGTTTTGAAAGTGGGTGTGACTTTTTTCTCAACTGAAGTTGTGTATACTTGGTGTGTGGGATGCGATAGGTTTGCCTGGCAGCTGGATTCATGGGCAGGTAAGAGTATCAGTAGATTCAGGTCAGTGATCTGTGTAATAAGGATTTACTTAGACTTGATGTCTGTGGCACAGTGCCAGAAGCCACTTCTTTAAAAAATTACTTGCGTAGATACACAGAGAATCATGGAAGTTAAACTGTACCTGTTTCCAAAGCAAATCTAGCATACTTGTTTTTTAAAGAGGCAGTTTAAACATAAGGCAGTGTAAATTTAACAGAATAGCAGATAACAGCTTTACCTTGTTCTGTCATTGTTGCAATAATTCTGGTGATGTGTCATCATTCATACCACTTAGAGGTGCAACATCTGATTATGCCGCAATAAATTAGGACAGAATTTTCTCAAAGTCCCTTGTGTTTTACAACTTTACCATTGCATTTAAGGTTTTGAAGCCCTTTCTTTGGTGTTTTTACCACTTCCCTGATTAAAAGTGAAGCTGTAAATAATTACTGGTGTTTACAGTACAGATATCAAAATATTTCACAGAGGTATAGAAGCATGATTACTTTCAGTCTTTCAGATACACACTAATGAATAGAACCAATGTGCCCAAGTCTGTGTCTGAGATGATGAAGACACTGGTGACAGTACCGTTCAAAATTGGCACACAGTTATGTTTTGATTGTGTGAGTTTATCCAGTCTTGTTTCTTTCCTCACCCCCAAACCCCTGCAGTCTGTAAATTCTGTTGGGGAAGGCATGTTTTTCAGGGGCAGTTGATAAGTTCTGAAAACTGGAACCCTTCTTTTGAGTACCTTGCTTCATATTGTGCCCCCATCTTCTGGTCTGTTCTGTTTCGAACTTGCCTTCCATTCTTCCATCAAACTTTAATCTGTATGCAGATCATTATCTAATTGTTTAAGAATAGTATGCCACTGTCTCAAAATCAACAGTTTCTTGAAATAGTGGAAGAGAATTGTCTGTAAGCTCAGTCTACATCAATTATGGCTTGTGTATTGTCTCTAGCAGATTGGCCTCAACAGGAAAGTATAGCCTTTTATAATTGCATTTCTAGTCTTTGTGGTTTCTTTGAAAATGTTAAATACAAGCCATTGAAATACTGCCTTTCTGAATCAATAGAGCCTGCGGCTCCTTAATAAAGAACACAGAAGTCTGACGTGCCAGCATTGAAATAGATGACTTGTAACATCTACTAGGAATCGAGGACAAATTTACTGGATCCATGGGTTACAAATATCCAGACTTGAATGAGTTGATAAAGAAAGAAAAACAGAAAATTCGCTCCAATAGGCCGAACGAATCTAAGAGTTATTTTGAAGGCGTCGCCCTGGGTAGTGTTTGGAAATGTCACCCTGCAGCTTTGTTAGAAGTTTGACTTCTCTGGAAAGCTGTGTCAGTAGTCTCTTTCTGACAGGTATGAAGTGCTTCTTTACAGACAAAATCATCGACAAATTATTTTTGGGTACATGAAATACTTGACATCAAAGAAGAAAGTGGGCTCTTATCTGACATAGCACTGCAGAAGGGAAGAGGTAACTCTTGCAGCAATATAGAAAGACTCGTTTGTAGCTGTTGGAAGACTAGAGGGACACAAAAGTTAGGTGGGTGCTTTAGAAGAGTAACATTTTAACTTTTTTGCACTTGATAGTAAATACACAAGAAATTTGATGTCTAAGTCAATGTCTAAAAGGCAGAGAAGCTTCAAAACACCATTGCTCAGTAAATGTGCTCAATTCATTGCTCAGAATTTTTTAGAATGGGCATTCAAGCTTTCTTGTTGTGTAATAGCTGAAGAAGCCAGAGGTTTACTAGGAGTGGTACCCTAGTGATCTAATATGGGATGGAAAATATTGAGAGTTTCAGGACCAATTCATCCTTCTGAATGTTTCCCTGGAATGTTTGTAGATTTTTATTTATTTTTTTTTTCAGAATAAGAGTAAATCTAAAGGGGGGCAAGGAAATTCCTATCTGACAGGCTCCCACACTAAGTTAAGGTATCTGAACAACTAAGCAAAGTATCTGGAAATTTTTTGCAAGTTGTTCAGTAGAATTTTTTTGTATAATCGTTCTGCTTTGTGATAAGGCATTTAATCTGTTCTAAAATTCTACCCAATAAAGATGACCCTTTGCCTGCATGCTGAGTAGTAGTGCTGTTAGAGCTAGGTTTAAAAGACAGTACTCACTGAGGTCTGTGTGCTTTTTAGAACAAGCAAATACATGTAAACATTTGTATTTCAAAGGCAGTAGTTAGTACAGGACATAAATCAGCTTTGAAAAAAGCAAGCCTGTTCCTAATTCCTATTTTCCAGGTAGAAATACTTTTCTTACTCTTAAAATACAATATATTTTCCAACTGTGTTTCTTTAATTGCATATGACTGGTTTATCTTTTCAAATAGTTTTGTTTTCCCAAAGACCTTCTCAGGTTGTTTTCAACATCTTTGCCTGCTAATGGGGCATTTCGTGGCTCTTTCTGCTTGTGTGTGAGGCTCTGCTCTGAAACACCTTCTGTTTGCTTCATAAGCTCACTTTTTCATGGCTGTTGAGTTTCAAAGATACTTGCTTAACAGATTTCCTTCCCTTTCCTTCCACCTTGCTCGACTAGGATTTTTACAGAACTCAATGTCGGTGAATCTTCTTAGTCATTCATAAGAAAAGGGGAAAGAGCTAAAATCTGTGTGGCTCTGAACTGCAGTGCATTATTAGGTTCTGTTAGTGGCTGCACCACAATGAGGAGTTGCATTGGGGAAGGAGAAGCTGCTGGGTGTGTGGGTGAGTGAGGTTTTTAAAGTTCCATCCTTTAAGCTTTTCTCCCCTTCTAGTTTCCAATTATAAATTAACAGGTATAATCAAGATTACGAATGATATTCAGAAAGGCTAGTGTGAAACTTACTATACAAATATTTTTTGTTAAAAACTCGGTAGTTTAGCCTTCAGAAGTGTCTAGAACGTTCTCTCCAGCATTTGCTGCAGGATGGGATTATTATAGAAGATTAAGGGCTGGGCCAGCAAGTGCCAGTCAGTGGAGAGTCTCAGTGAGATGTGGAATCAGTGTCTCAACAAGCCATGGCTTGTCCTGTTGCAACCTACACCTATGCCTGCTTCAGGCTTTAGACACCAAATCTCAGCCTCCTTTGTGACTCAACTTCAAGCTGATGGCTTTATGTCAGTGCTGTCTAACAGTGCTGGAAATCAGGGCAGAGCATCAGTGTAGCTCTAAGCCTGAGTATTTCAACAGCTCCCCTCTCATACAGAGTGATCAGAAAATACATTGCCACAGGGTGAGCAGCAAAGTACCCAAATATGAAAATGTATGATTAAAAATTGTTTATTTCTAAGTGGAGGGAGCTATGAGAAGATTTCTTTCTCATGGAAAGAAAAGCCTGTATTGCGATTGTCTGTATTGCGATTCATGCTGGGTTGAGTCAACAGTAACAGTTTTGGTGCATAATTGGTTGTTGAACTTGGATTTTTATCTCCAGCCAGAAAAGATTTCCCTGCAAAAGGGAAAGTAAATGTCAAAAGCTCTTCAGGTTTCATAATTTAGAAGATGTACCCACTTGCTATAAAATTCTGGTGTCTTGTATTTTAGCTGTCTTATTGTAGTTAAGATCTTGTGATGAAAGAACTGGAATCTGTATTTCTCAGAGCTCTGTTTTGCAAAGACAAGCTACAAAGAAGCAGTGGATAGAGGTGTGGGAGGCTGGGGAAGGACAGAGGCAGGTAGTCGTATTTTTTTTGCTGTCAGAAAAGTGCCCAGTGGACACGGACTGGTGTTTGATGTTTAACTTTGTATAGCAAAAATAATTAATTATGGCCTTTAAGATGCACAGAAAAGCCATTTTTTTTTACCTCTGAGGCCGTGTTTGATATGGGCTTTGTAAAAGGCAGTTCAGATGGTAGGCTTGGAGCAGATGGCAGGAGAATATGTCCTTAATGTTATTTCATTTTTGTTTTTTTCTGGTGCAGGGCAAACCAATTTTTGATTCAGGCTACGATGTGTGACTCACCTATGTGGTCTTGTGTTGTTTTCAAGCATAATTCAGTTTTCTTTATAGGGTTTTGAGTTCACTGTGCTCACGTTTTGTATTTTCTGGAACAAAACTCAAGAGTGTAATAATGCTCCTTCCTAGTTGCCATGCAAAATGAAAGTTCCAAATGATGACTTTATCTCTTCTGCACAGCAAAGAGCTTAGCAAGTTTTGCTCTTCCCAGAGGGAAGTAGTACCAGGCTTGGGGACATCCTGGATCCTGGAATGATGTTACTGTGCTTTCAAGCTACAACATCTAAGAAGCAGCTATTCTTCATGTTCGTTCTCACGTGTTGCCTGAGGTGCTGACAGAAAGCTGGCAAAGCCTGGATCCATTGGTCCTGCTGCACACACGCCGTGTAACCGAGCTGTGTGTGCTCGGTGGCTCTGGACTTCCTTGTGCAGCTACCTGCCGGTGCTGGGAATGCCTGTGCAGCAGCTGCTCTTCTGCCTGGGCTTCCCTCTTCCAGGAAATCCCAGACACGTTGCCTCTACTGCAGAAGGCTGAGGAGCATCAGGGAGGAGGGAAATGTATCCAAGTCAACCTCAGAACTTGGTATCCTTATTTATATGGCACATATTCTGAAAATCCTTGGGAAAAAGTGCTGGCGATATGGATGGAGATGAGAAACTCCTTAGATACTAAAAATTGTGTAGGTCTGGGATGACTAGTCAGTAATCCTAAATACTGTACTTACAAGTTAATATAAATGTCTGAGAAGTTTCTGTTTTCTGTGTTTGTTCTTGTCCACGGACTATTGTTTTAATGTTTATTAATGGTAAATAAAGACGTGAGTATTGTTGTTTAAGTTGTTTTATTAAATACAGAGGCATCTCTTGGAGCGTAACAGCTTGAAAAGCACATAAGCAAAGAGAGGAATGCTGACAAAACAAGGTTGTAGTCTTTTGGAGTATATTAAAAGAAGAATAAAAATTAGGAGAAGCCTTTTCTGTTATAGTAAAGTTTAGGAAGACTAAACCACACAGAGAAGAAGGAAAACTATAAAGAGGAAGATGTTGCTGCCCCAATATATGTGCTTAGGGTGTACATTTTGCAGAGAACTTGCATCTAATGCACTCAAATTTAAAATAAATAAAACCGTGGTAGTTAAAGTAATGATTTTTAGATTTTTCAGTCTGTGTTTCTGACAGACTCTTCTAAAATCTCTTTATTTATGTGGTGGCTGCTTGTTTGAGTAGTGTAGAACAGATGCTACGGAGCAGGCTGGGCCCTTGGAAATTTTCTTTGTAGTGTCCTATATTAAGAAGAATGCAAGGAAGTGAGGGAGTAGAAACTCTTGTTCTAGCTGAGCAGCTTATTGCTCCCCGATGCTTGCGTGTGCCCCTCGTGTCTCATGCAGTCACTCCTTGCAATATTTTGGTACATCAGTTTCTAAACAAGGTGGGGATTTGTGTAACCAAGTGTATTGGAAACAGCAGGACATGGTTGCACAAACTTGGAATTGAAGCATGAAGCCTACTTGGATCAGTAACAAGCATGAAACATCAAGGGGTGATGGCTAGAAAATAATTACAGTTACCTGATGATGAAAATAATTTTGTGCAGCATATAGACTCCTTGAGACTTAACCTAAGCACAGGCATGCAGGGAGATCCCTATACAAGGTGATACAAGTATAGGTCATGGAAATAATCCTCTAGTGGTTAAGATTTTGCTGATGTTGAGCAGATAATAAAGTTATGGTATTTCATGAAAACGTAATTTTTATAAAACAGCGAGTGTGTACACAGCTAGCTAAATGTTTTATCACACCTTTTTTGTGCTGTTGTAGACTGGCTTCTGATCACTGGTATTTTCAAAGCATGTGAGAGGCTGTAGAACTTGTGTGAGGATGATACTGTGGTTTACTGGGCTAGCCATCAATACAGCTCCAGCAGTGCATGTTAATTTTGTATAAGAATTACATGCCTGTTCATAAAACAAAAAGACAAGGCATTTAAGAAAAACGTGCTAGGCGAGGTTTTCTTTGTAAAATGACTTTCAAGCTGGGGCAGATCTTCAGAGGCATTTAAGCTGTGAACTCCCATCTGGATAACAAAAACAGCCTTGAAATATGTGGAGAGTTAAAAATCACATACTTACTTTTGAGAAACTTAGCCCCATTATACAGGTCATTGAGGAGAATTGTGGTGCTGCCTTTAAATAAATATATTTAGAATGGCTTGTAGGAAATACCTTAATAGAGCTGACACTAGAAAATAAACATCTAGTGGAAGCTTGTAGAGAGTGTCTTGCTTGTCTGTTCTTCACCTCCTTTCCATCTTGCTTTTTTTTTTTTTTGTTTTTGTCAAATCCTTCTTTCTATTTCAAGTTGTTACTGTTATACAGCTACTACTATTTAACATTAAAAAACCCAAACCCGCACTCCAGGCTTTTACAGAATAGAACTCATTCTATGGCTAAAAAGCAGTACAGCTTTGATTTAAAAAATTGCCATGAATCTCACAGTTTGATGTTGTATATAGTGAGACGAAAATAATAAACCAAGAGGAATTCTGTAGTATCTAAAGTAGGGCAACAGAAAAAGCTACTAACATTTTGCATGCAGTTGAAGTAAGTAAATGAAATAAAGGGTTGAGGGGTGGTTGGGTGGGATTAGCACAAACCAAGTTTTAAAAGCTTGCTTAACTTGTGTCATTCACATTGAGAATATACATTCCTTAGGGAACAGCCATTAACCTACTAGCAGGGGCTGTAGAAGTCACTGCTAGTTGGCTCTGCTTAGTCTTTAAACCTGTCACCACCAGGATTAAATTGATGATTGACCATCATGTCTGGCCTCCTAGCAGATACTCAGACCAATGAGAATGGGAGCCAGCTGTGGGTTTATCATGTAGTAAAAGCAGTTGGGGTGGACCTGATAAGGATAGCAGTGTAAGGGTTCTCAGAAACCCTTACCCTCAGGCACACAGGCCTGGCATTTCGGGTGGCCAAACACTGTACAGGGTTGTGTGCTTAGAGTCTGCATCAAAGCAATGCCTCTTTATGGTCTTTGGGAGCACTGTTGCTAAGAATGACTTTGTGGAAGAAATACAATCCTGATGGATTTCAGTTATTCAGGTGTCCTATGATGTGATCCCATAAATCTGTAACTGTTGATACATTCTCTCAGTTCCTCCTCTTAATTTAAATGTATGTGATATATCACTTAGAAGTTTCCCCAAATGAATAATCTCCTTACTGCAAGTAAGTGAAGAAGGAACATGCTTGAATGTTCAAAAACATTCCTTTCAAAAAGAAAAGAAGTAAATCTTAGGAAAAACCTTATGGTGTAGCTGGGGCTTTTTGCAGTATCTTTGGTGGGGTGAGGAGCTTTACAGTTTTAATCTGCCTTCACAGCTCAATGTTGCTCCTGGTCTTGTCTTTCCTGTTTACTCCCATGACTGGGCAGGACACATGGATGATTGTGTCCCCACACCCTTGTTGTTAAGGGGAAGGGTGATGTCTGCCTTTCAGTGCCAAGGGGGCTGTGTCCGTGCCTGATGCTCATGCTGTGGGGACATAACTGCTGCCTTATCCTTCTTATGCTGCTGTTTCTCAGAAAAACATCTTGAGAAGTGGGATTCACAATTCATGAAACACACTTGTGAGAAAAAAAATGGGACTATGTTGGGATTTCTCTTTTGTGAAGTAAACTCCTGTGCAAATAAGTAGTGACCTTCTACGAGCAGAAAATGAGCAGGTGCTTATATACTTGTAGTGTACAAGACAGACAATTGCTTTTCCAGTTCTCATTTTACAATAAAGTAGGGGGTTTTAATCTTCAGATAAGGGATGGATTAAATCAATCCAAAGGAGTGACGCAGGGTGCCCACAGAAACATTACCTTGGAATAAAACTAAGGTGAACTTAATATTTAACATATTCATTATTACTATACAATAAGTTATCTTACCTTTTTTTCCTTCTTTTAAAGTGCTGTGGATAAACTTGGAAACTAGAGAAGTGTGGGAAGACTCTTCATTGGAAGGTTAAAGTAGAAAAAAGCCTTAGCTTTAAATTGCTATGCAGCGGAGAAAATAGTGAAGCTGGTTTGGCAGCTCCAGTGTAATTGGATATTTTGCTGTTTAATGTTAGGCCTAAATGTGAGAATAAATCTTTCAAGGTTCTGACAAGGGACCGTAGAAATTATGCAAATGAAATGCTGTGGTGACAATTAAAACAGTCAGATTTCAGCCTTGGAGCCAACATGTAAATTGCAAGTGTCTCACAGAAACTGTCCTCTCTTTGTACCTTTGTACTCTGTCCTAACATAGGAAGCTTAAATGATCATCAGGATGTATTCGACCATAACTTTTTTTACAGGAGATGGTAGAATTGTCCTTTATATACTTCATATTTTTAAAGAATCTTTACCTTTTGGGGTTTTGTACAGTTACGGTAAATTGTGATCCGTGGAGTGATCACAGATGTGATCAAGAAAAACAAGGATTTGGTATCTACTTTGTCTATTTCATTATTTGTTTTTTTTTAAATATTTATGAAAAAACATATGTTTCTATATTAACTTGTAATTATATTAACAATTGTATTAT